>MU782714.1:22828-50907 GCA_026770625.1 Nicotiana glauca | reverse complement strand
CTGAATTGGTGGAATGACCTCCACTCAAGTGATCAAACACTCGTCCGCAAGTACCTAGGGAATCTGCCTTCTCTCCTAGAGATTCAGCCCAACAACAGAATCATAGAGGCTACAACGTTGTTCTGGGATAGTGACAAATCTGTGTTCCGCTTTGGTGATCTAGAAATGACTCCTTTACTTGAAGAGATAAGGGGGTCTAGCCAGGATTCCTTGGGAGACTCCGGGTTTGCTCATGCCAGAAAATCGCAAAGGAAGGGGTTTTCTTAAGATGATAGGATTGAAGAAAAACCCAGACTTAACCTGTTTGAAGCACTCCTACATCCCGTTTGACTATCTATATGAAAGGTATGGCTATAGCAAGTCATACCGCACCTATTCAGATGAATTTGCTGTCACCTTGTTGGGGCATGTCCACAGGAGGGTTTTTGTCTTCATGTTTTGCTTTTTGGGGAGGATCTTGTTCCCTATGAATAAGGCTAGGATCCACACCAGACTAGCCATGGTAACCAAAACTCTGATGAAAGGGATTGGTGGGCAGACTTTCAGCATAGTGCCCATGATTTCTCGGAGATATACCGTGCCTTGAACAAGTGTCAACAACAAGGCAGTCATTTTGAGGGTTGTAATTTGTTACTTCAACTATGGCTCAGGGAACACCTCCAGAAAGGGGAATACCGACAAGAGATCTTACGCAGGGATTGGGATGACCATATCGCCTTCCACCAGCCAAGGCGTATGAATTACATGCCCAGAATGTTCGCACAGTCAGAGGACGCCAAGGGATGGGTGGAATTATTTGAAAATCTGAAAGAAGACTAGGTGCAGTGGATGTTTGAGTGGTTCCCCACGGATGAGTTCATCGTTCGATCCCGAGACGCCTCATTCCTCCTACTGATTGGTTTAACGGGAACTTACCCTTAGATCCCCCTCCGAGCCATGAGGCAAGCTGGAAGAAAACAAATCATACCGAGGGTCAATAAGACAAGTCACCTCAGGGCTGATTTCCAGGATGACGATAGCCCTCACCGATGCCAAGCTCAGCATTTGTGGCATTGCAAGATCATTTTGGAAAAAGAATCCATTGAGCCAGACAGGTATCACGCCGGCTGCGTGCCGCACTACTCGAGTTGGTTAGAGGACAATGGTATGGGTCAGCCAAGATCCGCTTGGGGTCACAAAATTATTGACGAGCATGCTGAAACACAGGCTAAGTATAATCAACTGCGCAATAGAATCCGAGAGTATGAAAGTGAGCATCAGGAAATACAAGAAGCCCATCAGAAACTGATCAAGGAGTGGAAAGAAATGGCTGTCAGCGCCAACAACCGGCTAGGGTATTTGGAGCGAGGTTTAGTAGAGCTGGAAGTGAAGTTCATCAAAAGAATTGAAGATTGTCAAAACGCCAAAGGAAATGCAGGCAGACATCTGGCCCGAGCTTATTTGCTGCTAGGACTACACGAGCTGGTGGAGCTATTCGAGGGAGACAAGACTGCCAAATCTGGGGAAGGTCCTTCTGGGACCAAGTAGTTAGGAATCTTTTATTTTTCTTTAACAATGTAATAAGGCCAAAGGCCACTAGTGACATTTACTTTCTGTTATTTACAGTCATTTTGGATTTGTCTTATTTTTATCAATAAAATGAGGCATTTAGCATTGTAAGTTCTCCAAAACTATCTGTCTCTAGGCCTAACTCGGGCACAACGAGGCACCCAAATTAGGATGCGATTTATATTCCCGCACAATGTGTTTAAATACTGCAATGCTTTTTCCTCAGAACCCGCACTAACTTGTTACCTTTTTTTGTTTTTTTTCTTTTTTATTCCCCTCCCCAAAGGTTAGTTCGTGCATTCTGGCACCATCAGCATATTCTACAAGATCCAAGGGCCCTTCACCTCCTCCTCCTCAGAGTCCTGTCCGGAACAAGAGCAAATGAAGAATGGAAAACACAAGTGCTAGAAAGGAGATTGAAAGGGAAGAAACTTCTCAGGGTACCCCAATTGCTAAGGGAACTGCTGCTCATCTTGAGCAGAAATTGCTGAAATTCCAGGAAGAGTTGGATCAAGTTCGAAACTTGGCAAGCCTAACATTCTCTCTTACTGCTCCTGATGTCAACACCCAAAACCCCGCACCTCCACAAAACACCCCGCAACCACAAATACAACCTACCCACGCTCAAACCTGCTACAATGCTCCATTACTCATTCCTGAGCCACCAAACACCACAAATAACCACCTCCATAACACTCCTATCTTTGTGGATACCATACCTCACTGCACCCAACTGATCTTAAATGCACCGGAGGCTAATGACAAAGACTCCCTCATCAGGAACTTAGCAGCTGAGCTCAAGAAGTTAACTAGTTGGGTCCAGGGTATCGAAGGTAGCAAAGGCATTGATGGGCTGAACTATGAAGACTTATGCATTCAGCCAGATGTTGAACTTCCGGAGGGGTACAAACCTCCCAAGTTCGAAATGTTTGATGGATCCGGAGATCCCAGGGTTCACCTGAGGACCTATTGTGACAAGTTAGTAGGGGTTGGAAGAGACGAGAAAATCCGCATGAAGCTCTTCATGAGGAGTTTGAAAGGAGATGGACTGTCCTGGTACATCAGTCAGGACCACAAGAAATGAACGAATTGGGTAGGTATGGCAACAGACTTCATGGACAGGTTCCGTTTTAATACGAAAAATGCACCGGATGTGTTCTACATACAAAACTTGAAGAAGAAGCCCACCGAGACATTCCACGAGTATGCTACTCGTTGGAGGTCAGAAGCTGCGAAGGTCAGGCCAGCCCTGGAAGAAGAACAAATGAATAGGTTTTTCGTCTGGGCTCAAGATCCCCAATATTATGAAAGATTGATGCTGATCGAGGGTCAAAAGTTCTCTGATACCATCAAACTCGGAGAAAGAATCGAGGAGGGCATCAAGAACGGTATGGTAACAAATCTTGAAGCATTGCAAGCCACCAATAAAGCTTTACAAACTGGTGGCGCATCCAAGAAGAAAGATGTAAGTGTCGTGATGATCGCACAGGGAGCCAAATCACCACAAAAATACCACACCTACCCATCACCTCCACTTACATATCAGCCTATCCCAAATTACCAAGCACTCACACCCTCCTATCTACCTCCCGTTTACCAATCTACTCCACCTCTAACATATCAACCCACTTTACCCAGATACTCTCAACCAGCACCTGTTTTCCAAGCTTATAACACTCAACCCACTCACTACCAATCGCCACCTACCCGCCAAAATTTCCCAAGGCCCAGACCAAATTTCGACCGAAAACCTCCCAGGCAGTACACAGCCATCGCTAAGCCAATCGACAAAAGTATATGAGAGACTCAAAGCTACCGGTTATGTCACTCCTATCCCTGCCAAAACACCAGAAAATCCCTCCCAGTAGATCAACCCCAACAAGACCTGTGCGTATCACTCCGGCATGAAGGGGCACACCCTTGACGAGTGTCGTTCATTCAAAGACAAGTTTCAGACTCTGATCGACAACAAGGTCATCGTAGCAAAGGAGCCCACTCCTAATGTTCGTAACAACCCCCTGCCTGACGACAAAGGTGGAGACGTTTATATGATTGAGATCAAGGACGATTGGGACCCCAAAGGGTCGATAGGTTTGATTGCTGAAGGAGATGAACCAAAGAAGACAACAGTTACCCTTAACCCATTTGTTGTTCAGAATCATCCCTCCAAGGATGACGAAGTAAATATTTCGGTACCACTTGAATTTGAAGCGCCTCCTTCTGCAAGCGTCTGGGCCGATCGAAGTTGAGTTTGGGGTTCCAAAGGCACCTACACCCTTTGAAGTTGCTGTGTTGCCACCAAGGGTGCCTATTTCAGTAGCAATGACTGACATAACACCATCCCGCTCGAATGTCGTACCATGGGATTACACTGCCGAGGCCAGGAGAAAAGGAAAGACCAGGACAGGGAGGGTTTACACCCCAGAGTACTTAGCCGAGTCTAGTAAGCAAACCTCAGGACGGCCTATTGAGACTGGACCCAACGATCTTTGGAGAAAAATACAGGATAAGGAATACTCTATCAC
Source organism: Nicotiana glauca (assembly GCA_026770625.1). Classification (NCBI taxonomy): domain Eukaryota; kingdom Viridiplantae; phylum Streptophyta; class Magnoliopsida; order Solanales; family Solanaceae; genus Nicotiana; species Nicotiana glauca. The sequence goes on along the minus strand of MU782714.1, from coordinate 46,834 downwards.
GGAACAGTTGAACAAAACACCAGCACAGATATCTATCCTAGCTCTTCTACAAAGTTTAGATGATCACAATAATTCCTTAATGAAGATACTGAACGAAGCCTATGTGCCCAACAATATAACCGGAGGAGATATGGCGAATATGGTGGGGCAAGTGCTGGAAAGCCACAAAATAACCTTCCACGAAGATGAATTGCTACCAGAGGGTTTGGGTCATAACAAGGCACTGCACATCACTGTGCAATGCGAAGATTATTTCATCACCAGAGTCCTGATCGATGGAGGATCCAGCCTTAACATATGCCCACTTGTAACTCTCAGAACTTTGGAAAAAGGCCTGCACGAGATCAAAGACAGGGCTATCAATGTCAAAGCCTTCGATGGGTCCCAGAGATCTACTAATGGAGAAATCAGCCTGTGCTTGCAAATGGGACCAACGTGGTTCGACGTCGACTTCCAAGTAATATACGTCCCGACATCCTATAACCTGCTGTTAGGACGCCCCTGAATCCACGCTACTGGAGCCGTAGCATCGACCCTACATCAGGCGGTAAAGTTCAAATGGAATCACCAGGAAGTGATCATTCATGGTGACGGTAGTAATCCCATATACAGTCACCAGACATCCCAATGATCGGAGGCAGAAGGAGAATAGGCGGAGAGATATACCACCGCATCGAAAGGGTCAATGCTGTAGACAAAGACATGTGTGGGACAACAAGATTGAAAGCATCCTGAATTGGTGCGGGTACGAGCCTGGAAAGGGACTCGGCAAGAACCTTCAGGGAATCACTAAGCCCATCACACTGAAGAAGCATGGCACTACTTTTGGCTTAGGCTACGGCTATACTTGGGAGGAATTCCAGAATTGGTTGCCACCATGCCACGGCCCCTACTATCCGTTGGAGTTTCCGATGCCTAGCCTGGATCAAACCTTCTAGCCGACAGATACTATATACTAGTCCGAAGAAGATGAGACATTGGCAGCCATGAAGAAATTGTTCCTAGAGGATGATGATATGGCATGTTGTGTTCTTTTTGAGGAGGAGGGGGAGGAAGGCCCTTCCATAGAAGCCGCAAGCAAAGGAGACCGCCTCAGAAATTGGTCAATTAGGACCGTCAGGCCCAAAAAGCTTCAGGGTAGCAAGGCTAAATAAAAGCACCATGCATCTCATTTTTAGCTTACTTTACTAGCTGATTTTCTTTCCGCATTGTCTTTATTTAAAAAAGAGCTCCTATGTTTCAAACAATTATGGATTCAATCAAAGCATTTCAGTTTATCATATATATCTTGCTTATTATTTTCTCTATCATTTACTCTATTTTATACAACATTACTACAACTTATCTCGACGATGAACCAACGAATGTGACTTGCAACGAAACAACGCAACAAAAGGGCATAGCCACAGAAGAAGATGAAGTACCTGAAGAGGTCATCAGAGAGGTTGAGGATTTTGAGAATAGACCCAAGTCCAACCTGGAAGAAAATCAGGTCATGAATCTGGGAAATACAAAGAATGTCAGAGAAACTCGCATCAGTGTTCACTTGTCGCCATCAGAAAAGGAAGAATATACGGAATTTTTGAAAGAATATGAGGACATATTTGCCTGGTCGTATGATGATATGACTGGCCTCAACATGTCTATCGTAGCTCACAAACTGCCAACAGATCTAGCCTATCCGCCAGTAAAGCAGAAGTTTAGGAAGTTCAAACCTGATATGAGTTTGAAAATCAAAGAAAAGGTAACTAAGCAGGTCAAAGCCGAGGTTCTCAGGGTAGTGGAATATCCAACATGGTTAGCAAACATTGTGCCAGTACCAAAGAAGGATGGGAAGGTCAGAATCTGTGTCGACTACCAGGATCTCAACCGGGCCAGTCCCAAAGATGACTTTCCCTTGCCAAACATACACATTCTTATCGACAATTGCGCTAGGCATGAGTTGCAGTCTTTTGTTGATTGTTTCACTAGGTATCATCAGATATGGATGGATGAGGAGGATGCAGAGAAAACGACTTTCATCACATCGTGGGGAATGCATGCTACAAAATGATGCCATTTGGGTTGAAAAATGCCGGCGCCACCTACATGAGAGCCATGACTACTATCTTTCACGACATGATACACAAGGAGATCGAGGTATATATGGACAATGTCATCGTCAAATCCAAGAAAGTCGCTGATCATAGGGAAGATTTGAGAAAATTCTTCAACATACTAAGAAGGTACAACCTGAAACTGAATCCCACCAAGTGTGCATTCGGGGTTCTTACCGGAAAAGTACTGGGTTTCATCGTGAGTCATCGAGGAATAGAATTGGACCCATCAAAGGTCAAAGCCATCCAAAAATTGCCGCCGCCAAAGAACAATAATGACATGATGAGTTTCCTGGGGAGACTCAACTATATCAGCCAGTTCATAGCCCAGTCCACAGTCAATTGTGAACCTATCTTTAAAATGCTAAAGAAAGACGCTGCTGCTAGATGGACCGACGATTGTCAGAAAGCCTTTGACAGAATCAAGGAATACATGTCAACGCCACCAGTCTTGGTTCCTCCCGAGCCAGGAAGACCTCTATTACTTTACCTTGCAGTATTGGATGGAGCCTTCGGTTGTGTCCTAGGACAACATGATGAAACGGGGAGAAAGGAGCAACCATCTATTATCTCAGCAAGAAGTTCACCCCGTACGAGGCCCGGTATTNGCCAAGTGGAAAATCTTGTTGAGTGAATTTGACATTGTTTACGTGACTCAGAAAGCAATCAAGGGTCAAGCCATAGCAGATCACCTCGTCAAGAATCCTATTGGCGGAGAATACGAACCCCTAAAAATGTATTTTCCTAATGAAGAGGTGTCCTTTGTAGGAGAGGATATTGCTGAATCTTACGATGGTTGGAGGTTGTTTTTCGACGGAGCCACAAATTTCAAAGGAGTTGGCATAGGAGCAGTCCTGGTATCAAAAACCGGCCAGCATTACCCGGTATTCGCCAAGCTCAGGTTCCCTTGCACAAACAATATGGATGAATATGAAGCTTGCATCCTGGGACTCAAGATGTCCATTGACATGAACATTCAAGAATTACTAGTGATCGGGGACTCAAACCAGCTCATACATCAAGTTCGAGGAGAATGGGCCACCAAAAACTCCAAGATACTCCCCTATTCGCATCATATATAGGAGTTAAGGAAAATATTCACAAAGATGGAATTCCAACATGTCCCCAGGGTCCAGAATGAGTCCGCTGATGCATTAGCCACTTTATCATCCATGATCTAGCATATAGATACGAATTACATTGATCCCATCCCAGTAAGGATCTATGATCAGCCAGCTTATTGTGCTCACGTTGAGGAGGAAGCAGATGGAAAGCCATGGTTCCACGACATCAAAAGGTATTTATTTGACCACAGGGGAATATCCAGAACTTGCCAACGCTACTCAAAAGCGCACACTTCGGAGGTTATCCAACAATTTCTTTCATAGAAGAGAAATCCTGTACAGGAGAACTCCCGATTTGGGTTTGTTAAGGTGTGTTGAAGCAAAAGAAGCAACCAGACTATTGGACGAAGTGCACGCAGGGACATGCGGGCCACACATGAATGGTTTTGTCCTAGCAAAGAAGATACTCCGAGCATGTTATTTTTGGATGACTATGGAAACAGACTGTATTCAGTATGTTCACAAGTGCCATCGCTGTCAGATACATGCAGACATGATAAAGGTGCCTCCAAACGAGCTTACTGCAACTAGCTCAGCGTGGCCATTTGTCACCTGGGGAATGGCTGTTATTGGACCTATTGAGCCTGCCACTTCAAACGGGCACCGGTTTATCCTGGTGGCAATTGATTACTTTACTAAATAGGTTGAAGCAGCATCATACAAGGCAGTGACTAAGAAAGTTGTGACAGATTTCATCCGTGACCGTATTGTTTGCCGATTCGGGGTTCCAGAATCAATCATCACTGATAATGGTTCAAACCTCAACATCGATCTGATGAAAGCAATGTGTGAGGCATTCAAGATCAAGCACAAGAACTATACAGCCTACAGGCCTCAGATGAATGGAGCTGTAGAGGCAGACAACAAGAACATCAAGAAGATACTAAGGAAGATGATCGAAAGTCACAAGCAATGGCATGAGAAGTTATCATTTGCTTTGCTTGGATATCGCACCACGGTCCGCACATCAACCGGGGCAACTCCCTACATGTTAGTTTATGGTACAGAGGCGGTCATTCCCACTGAGGTAGAGATTCCCTCCCTAAGGATCATACAAGAAGCAGAGTTGGACGACGCAGAATGGGTAAAAGGTCGCTACGAGCAGTTAGCCTTTATAGATGGAAAAAGAATGAATGCAGTTTTCCATGGTCAATTGTATCAGATTAGAATGTTTAGAGCCTTCAACAAGAGAGTTAAGCTAAGGAAATTCACACCAGGGAAGCTGGTGTTGAAGAAGATATTCCCGCATCAAGATGAAGCCAAGGGGACTTTCCCAACTGGCAAGGTCCTTACATGGTTCACCGGGTTCTAACTGGAGGAGCCCTTATTCTTGCAGAAATGGACGGAGAAGTCTGGCCGAAGCCAATCAACTCAGATGCAGTGAAACGATACTATGTGTAACCATCTATAATTTCTTTATGATGTAATTTGAACTACATCTGACCTGATTCCCGTTTAAGAGGGGATACGTAGGCAGCCCTATAGGTTCGGTCACAATTTAATAAAAATCTCATTTCCCCCTATTATTGGAACTGGGGCAGAATTTTGAGGAGGACCTACAAAATTTCGAAGTTGATTCTTCAGTCATTCAGCGTAGCCATCAGTAGTGCCAGCCTAGTAAACTGGGGAAGACCCTCAAAATTCCGGAGAAAGAAAGGTTGCAATGCTTAGAACCACGTCGCAGTCATTGGTTCATTTAAACAAAACTATTTTCTACTTATGTTATATTTGTTAAATCATGTATAGCTATAATAGCTGCTGTTTAGCAATGCTACCCCAATGATACGCAACGTCGGAGGCCACGGGAAAACCAACTAACCTTTCCCCCGTTACAAAACTCATGATTTTTCTTTGGATGCAGGCACCCAAGTCACAAAGTTACTAGACATGTTACGCAATCACATTAAACTTTCGCACCTATTCGTATTTGCTACATGCGTGCAATATTCCCCAGCAGCCGCAACATCACAATCAGTTACCAACAATCAGCTAAGAATCTTTATTACTATATGCATTTCCTGCATTGCATAAGTCTACTTTTGTGCCTTCCGAGACTAAGCGTTGTCTCCATCTGCATTTCCTGCATCGCATAAGGCTGCCTTTCTGCCTTCCGAGACTAAGGATTGTCTCCATCTGCATTTCCTGCATTGCATAAGGCTACTTTTCTGCCTTCCAAGACTAAGCGTTGTCTCCATATGCATTTCCTGCATCGCATAAGGCTACCTTTCTGCCTTCCAAGACTAAGCGTTGTCTCCATCTACATTATCGGCATTGCATAAGGCTACCTTCCTGCCTTCCGAGATTAAGCGTTGTCTCTGTCTGCATTATCTGCATTGCATAAGGCTACCTTCCTACCTTCCGAGACTAAGCGTTGTCTCCATCTGTATTATTTGCATTGCATAAGGCTATCTTTCTACTTTCCTAGACTAAGCGTTGTCTCCATCCTGCATTATCTGCATTGCATAAGGCTATCTTTCTGCTTTCCGAGACTAAGCGTTATCTCCATCCTGCATTATCTGCATAAGTCTACCCTTTCTGCCTTCCGAGGTTAAGCTCTACCTCCACTTGCATGGCTGAAATACCGCCACTTTATCTTTCTTGCATGGCTGAAATACCGCCACTTTCATTTACATTTTGCAAATCGGCTAAAATATCGCCATTTTACTTATCATATCGGCTGGAACATCGCCGCACTGCACTTAAATTTTTCTATCTGCTGAAATATCGCCATTTTACTTATCATATCGGCTGGAATATCGCCGCACTGCATTTAAATTTTTCTGTCAGCTGAAATATCGCCATTTACGCTTTCGCGTAGGCTGAAATACGACCAAATCTTGCATTTCATGTGCTGAAATATCGCCAAACTATCCAAAGGTGTCATCATTCGAAGGCACCATCTTCATAGCCCGAGAACACCATGCCATGGCCTGAGGATCCACTTTATATCTTGCACATCATTATTCAAAGGAATCATGGTTCAGAGGCACCATTATCATAGCCCGAGAACATCATTTCATAGCCTGCGAATCCTTCAATTTTGCGCTTCATGGCCCAGGACATCATGGTCTGAGGACGTCATCCTAACCATCCAAAGACAACATTTATGGTCCGATAGGAACTTGCATCATGTTTAAGTTTATGCACAATATACACCTGTATTTCTCACTTGCACGTACACCGGCTAGCAATGGTCGTCTCAGCAGGAGCGACTCCATTCCGGTTCTCGCAACCGATCAACTTCAAAACACCTCTTGTTTCCGAGCGTCGTGTCCGTCCTTTCAAACCTCCGTCGGCATGTTCCGTCAACGGTTCCTGTACTTCATACGACCTGATTCCTGTAAAACCAGGGATATGTAGGCAGCTCAGAAACCAGAGCTTGGTCAAATTCTTTTCAAAATGCCGCTTTCGGTCAAAATTGGTCATCATATCTTTACCCGACAATTTTTCATCCTTCCCGGGTAAAGAGGGGCAGCTGTTGCTACCCAATTTTTTTCTATATATTTTATAAGCCCAAATGTTCTCAAAATAGTATATTCATGCATATATAAGCATTCCCAAGAATTTTGGTATTTTTCCTTATTTTTTAAAGTTCTTAGAATCAATTTGTTGTCTATTTTAATAGTTCAAAATTCAATAATTATTTCCAGACTATCATTATTGGCGAATAATTTATTTTACTCTCATATTTATACCAAAATATAATTAAGGTAATTTTTGTACATTTTTACAAATTTGCTCGTTATTTTAAAAGCTAATTGCATATAAATGCAATTATAGCCTATTCTACGATTAATAATGTTTTATAATTGTAAAATTAGTTCTAATATGTTTTAATTAATACATATGTATTATTAATTGGTTTAGCATCCTCAATTTTCTTTTAAATTCATTTTTACTATTTATTTCAATTTTGGCCACATTTCATTTCAATTATAGCCTCAATTTCGTTCGGCCCCAATCCTAATGTCCAATTAGGCCAGCCCGATTCCAATCTAACCCAACCCTTGACCCATTATACTAAACCCGCCCAGAAATCCTTTTAATCTAGGCCGTTGATCTTTTTGATCAATGGCCACAATTAATCCTTTCCTTTTTAATTCTACCTACCCCAACCCTAACTCCTCATTTCTTTTTAGCAGCCGCCTCTAAAACCTCTCTTCCCTCAAACTCTCTCGAAGGGTCTCAAAACCCTAGCCCTTCTCACCCTTCTCCGACCTCAATCTCACCTGAATCCATGGCTTCCCAAGCCATGGACGGCCTGTACTTACCTTCCTTCACCCTAAGCCATGGGTGTTCGAGATTTCAAGGTCTGACCTCGATGGCGTCCGCTCAGATCCTCTACAGATCCGTGGTTTTATGGCCTCTCCGGCTTCGCTCCAGCATATTCGAGCTTTAGGAGCCTAGCTATGTCCATCTCCGACTCGAGACCAGACTCTCTTCCAAGCCTTCTCATTTCTAGGGTTTCAGAGAAACCCTAAAACTATTTGAGGTTCCTTCTTCTTTTATTTGCCTAGATCTATGGTGAATCTGTGCTATTTTCAATCTTTTAAGCTTTCCCCCAATTTTTATTTCAAAATTAGTTTGTTTTCGATTTAGGGTTTTCTGAAAAGTCTCAAAACGACTTATGTCTCTTCTTGTTGTTTTCTTTGTGTGAATCTGTCTATGCCATATTCTTATAAGTTTTCTATTGTGTCCTTATGTTTGCCGTGCTATGAATGTACTTCTATTTGTTGTTCTCTGTTCTTTCTACTACTAGTTTCTATAAGCATGCTTTTACATGTCTATATCGTATGTTCCTTTACTGTATTTTACTGAGTTTTTAATCCTTGTTTTCCTTTACTGGACTTTCGTTTTAAACTCTAAGCATGCTTCATCTACTGTTTTCATAAACTTATGTCGCCTCTTCTCTTTTGAACTTATTTGAGTGACAAGCTGTGCTCAAATTTGTTCCCTATGTTTCAAATTAGTTTCCACACTCTATTTGCCTTGAACCTGCTAGTCTCTTTGTTTGTTTTCTCATAAGTCTCTGAAAGAGACTACTGAGTCTGCTCTAGTTGTTGTCTTCTCGTCTATGCATCTGATTTGAGTCAAAAACCCTAATATTTGGGGGGGTTTCTGGCAGGCTTGATCTTATGTTTAGATTAGGGTTCTATGAGAACCCTTGACTCGTTCATACTCATTCTAAGTCTATGAACTGAACCTTCTTTGTTATGACTCTGGAGTTTCTATACGATTCTCTCTTGTTTGTGTTGTTTGTGTGCTTTATATATGAACCTTTCTTTCAAAAGGCTTTTTGCCAACTTGTGATTGATTCCGAACTCTTTTTTCTAAGGTTTGATTGAGTGCTACTGATTTTCTTTAAATTAAACCTATTTTCACCTTTTTCTGGTTGGATTCATTCGTACCAAGACACAAATCCTGATTTTTTTTACTGCCTGCTGATTGATTGCCTTTCCTTATTTGTCCAAACCATGTACTATTAGACTCCTGCCTTAAATAAATTTCTGTGTATCTACCCTTATTGTATTGCTTTGGAAAAGATTTTTGAACCAAACCCTTTCCTTAATTATCCTGCCCGTTTGAAACCAATTCCCTTGACTGAAGGGAAATCGTTGAAATTGATTTTCAAAGTTATTTTCTTACCTCTTTCTACTCGTTTTCTGCACTATAAAAAGGGGCTACCCTTTTACACTTCCGACAGAGCTTTTCTGCACAAAAACAGGCTTTCACACATTGGAATACTGATCTTTCTCTCGATTAAACTGCTTCTTGTTTATTGTATTGAGCACTCTTCTTTTTACTCTCCTTTTCTCCTTTTTACCTTCTAAAATATTCTTGAGTTCTCATGACCTCTCAAGTGTTCTGCTGCAAACTTAAGTCTGCTCCTGCTGATTTCTTGATGCTTGCTTACTCTACTGCTCTTTTTTTTACTTCGCAACTGGTATGTTCTTAGTTAAATAATGCCCCCTTCACTATGTGTTTACTGCTTAGTCTGTTATGCTTTCCTTCACCATGTGTTTATTTCTTAGTTTGTTATGCTTTCCTTCCTCATGTTCCTGCCATTAATGTGCTTACATGAATTCCCACTTCCCTTTTTCCCCTTTATGTGTTGAGCCTGACTTGGGTCTGGTGGTGTCCTAATCGTCATTCAGACTCAGGTCTGACCCTCAGGGGTCTGCTCCTAACTTGTTTGACCAAATAAATGGTCAGGGGTGTGCCAGTCTGCACCTATGGCTGGGTATGACCACCATTTGTTATGGTCCCCCAATCACTTTGCACTTACTCCTAGTTCTAACTTCTGCCCCTTTCTTGCAAGCCATGCTTTGGGAACCTGGAGTTCCCTCTGAACTTAGATGCCTGAGGGTTGGCTATTCCGCACTACACTATTCTAATTCTAAATGGGTATCTTGGGTGTAAGAAATGCCGGGAATTCCTGAAATTCTTTGAAACTTTGGAAACACCCTTGATAAAGAGAAGGCTTTGGAAATCTGGATCTCGAAGTTGGTTAAACACATGTTATTGGACATCAAGATTGAATTAGGCTTCTCGGATCCAGCTGCTAGCTTGTGATGTATCTTTAATTTCCAGTTTGATTTATTGAGTTTGTAATAATCTTTGTATGAAACTTGGGGAATATAGTAAAAGGGTGTGGAAAGGGTTTTTACTTTCTTGCATCAATAAAGGGTAGATATAATGACTTTAGGACTTTAATTTTCTTGCTAGAAATCCTGCCTATAGGACTGTCCAATATTTCTGATTCAAAGTCACCATAGATACCATGCCTATAGGGTTTAGCGTTTAATTATGCTGCAAGTCATCTAGAAATTCTGCCTATAAGGTTTAATGTTTAATCATATTGCAAATCACTAGAGATCTTGCCTATAGGACTTAACGTTCATGTAATCAATGCATATAGAAATCATGCCTATAAGGAATGCATATGCATTAGGCAAACTGTAGGGTTAATTAACACAATCATCTTTTACAAGTTCAATAACATGCTTTAAAAAAAGGAAATTAGATATCATGCCTATAGGACTTTGCATCAAACTCGACTGATTCGTTTTAAGCAATAAGAGTCTGTTAATTGGTCCTTAAATATCTTAATCCAGTAACGTTTTCAAAAGCCTCAATCTTTTAATAAAACCCTTTGAACCAGTATACTTTTAAGTTCTTCAAATCTTCATCTCTTTCTGAAATGGTTTCTTTCTAAACATTCTGCCTAAACATTTTACGTAGTCCCTGAAACTGTCTTTTTTTTTTAAAATGGTTCTACAACTTACTTTTCCTTAGATATTTCTGTCTCTGAAACTCTCTCGCAACCATTTCTGTGTTTTATGCTCGAACAATCTGATAATTCTTTTACTCATTTCTCAATTTACAGCAGTCCATACTCTCTTTTCAAAATTCTTCTGCATTAGAATACCTTTTCTGAAACCAGTATTTTTAAAATCACTCGCTTAAAATACCTTAACACCTGACAACTGTATCCAAGTTGCCTAATGCAGGCTTCCTGTCTAAACGTATGTATTGAACCAATCCGCCCGCTGCTTGATTTTTAATTTTTAAAGACCAAACCAGTATGTGTAAATGCATGCCAAACTATATGTTATCTTATTTATGGAGTTTATGTGAGCCTTGCCTGTTATTTGTTACTTGTTTGTTTGAATGTTGATTAGAATTTTTGTCCTTTAAACTCCATAAAGGCCCTATCCCTTTCTTCCCCTTTTAGGATTAGAAGTCCTAATACCCCGGGACTGATAGTTTGGGACGGGGACGGGTAACAACATGCAATAGGCAAAAGATACCATTCTGCGCTCTAATACCTTAACGGGGTGGGAAGGGTAGACATCGAGATGATGATTACACAATAACACTATGCGTACAATCAGGTGTCGGTGTTGTGAGAATGATCCATGTAATGTATAAATCTAGGACCCCCTTTCCCCTTTATTAGTTTAATAATTTTTCAGAATTTTTAAAGGCTGTCCGGTCTTCAACTTGCGCTCCTTGTACTTCTTTTAAGTTACTTGTCCCAATTATTTAACCCCTTTCCTTTACTTGCGTATCTCTTCTGTAATCACAAAAACTATTTCCTTCCAAATTTCAGCACTTCTAAATCCTTTTTACATTCTTATTTGTAACCGTTTTCCATGTTTGTAATGCTTGTCTGTTTATTTGTTAGCTTGCATTTAAAGTTATAATTTTAGCATGGCTGGGAACCACACTAGTGGATCTTGAGGGGTTCCTAATACCTTCCCCTCGAGATAATTTCAAGCCCTTATCCGAACTCTGGTTTTTTATCTTTATTTCTTTTAAAGTGTCCTAATGCACTATAATAATTTGGTGGCGACTCTCCAAACTTTCAAAACCCAATTCCCAAAGTGGGAAAAGTGTTGTCCTCCCAAATGCCGTGAACTCGATTTCGCTCTTTAGGGAAAAAGGGGGCGTCGACAGCACGCAACAACCAGATACTGATAGAAAACCTCTTATCAACTATGGTCTCATCCCAACACCTTCATATACTGCAAGTGATAAATAAAACACACAGTAATCCATAACCATTTCTTAGTTCAACCATTCATGAATCCACTTCGCCTTTGGCAAAAACCATAGCAAATTTTTGAGTTGAACCTCGATATTATCCTTCCAACATACTGGAATCGAATCCATTTGTAATCATTAATGATCCCTCTGATCTCTTCTACTCCAACACACTACTCTGGCGACATTGACACGTCAATATAGACTAAATCTACAACTTGCGCAATCCGTGCACCAATAAGCCACAATCCAAACTCTCTCAAGTCATGAAAATAGATCAAAAGAAAGAGTTGTACCACAAGATCGCTAGTACCACCACAAAATAAAGCTGAGAACTCATCTCACATCATAGAAACAGAACATCCGAATCTAACCGCAAGGTCATACCTCCACATAACTTTGCTGCCATGCGCGACCCTATCCAGACACTAGTTCATATGTGACATCCCAAGTCACCATGCTCAAAATCATTAACCAAGCGCAATTGATGTCTAGTACCACCAGTGAATCACCATACTCATGGAGAAGTACGCGATACAATGCCCTACCAGTAAACCTCACTATTGCACCATCCGACTACCCCAGAAAGAGAAAATACCTCATAGAAGAGAGCCGTTTTGCAAGTTCCACAAGTACCATCCCAACGATATGATATGAGCTCATCAATCACAGTAGAACCAAGATATGTAAATAGAATAATACTAACAGCTCTTCTATATCTCATATTAACATCAACTTCATGAGCATCTTAGTTGCCAATAACATAATCCACCTGGCCTGGTCACAGACCTCCAGTCCAAGCATATCATATAGGAGCTATCCAACAAGTACACCTGTATATGCTAAATGAAATAAGATTATCATGCTCCTGATCTGCATAAATAACACTCTATATCGTAGGCATGAGCAAACTATATTGTCACAGCTCAAATCAGCAAATTAATGCAGAATTTGTAATTATCATGTTTGTTCTGGAATTTAGCATCTTGGAAATCTTAAGTATAGTCTAGATAGTTCTCAACAAAGATACGAATACGAGAAACATCATACCTTTAAGCTCAATAACCCACTCTAGGCATATCATAGCCTACACATCTTCTGAGCATGAATATTGGCTCGGTGCTTGCACACAGGTTCAAACCTCACATATATTCGCGCTCATTGCCCATAGTTATATCCATCAATTAGCTCGACTAGTGCATCCAATCTCAAACACGCCACAATCCCGAAATAGTATGTTTTGAGAATTCCCCGTCTCCAAATTCCTAGATCAAATAAATCACCGTATTGATCACAACCTCAGCACTCAAATGACTGACACTTCCCTCAAGTATGATCATTTCATGATAATTTTTTTCAAATTTTTTTTCTACAATACATAGCAAGATCAAAATATTGGTAGCCGATCAACCTAGTGAGCGTTGAAATGCCAATAACCATATGTTAATCATAATATAATGTGCACCCTTATCAGGCCTTACCGAGCGGTTATAACATTCATCTAAATACCTGAAACTAACTATTCCATCCAGAACTCGTGACCTTCCCTTTAAGAATGAACTGCCACCTTGTACATTAAAATATTAAGCATGTACAACACACCACGTCTATCATGCCATCATGTTGCAAACATAAGAATATCATTAGAATTTCTGGGCTATAGGAAAATTACATTCCGGGCAGTTAGAATTCTTATATTTTCTCCCATCTAGGAGGAGTTCACAATATACAATATGTTACCCATACCGATAGAAGATATCCGGCTCGAACTATGGTAAAAACCATCAAGAAGAGTTTCAAATCTGCTCGCACATAACCAAGTCATCAAAATGGAATTCTGAACCATTACCTACACCTTCCTGATAGTGCCACATAGAAGCCCATAATTACTATAGAAAACCACATATATTGACACCCTCCAAATGCAAACCTCAGTTTTTAGCCAAAAATACAACCTGAAATTCCCCGATTATTACATGCAAAAGTTTGAGCACACTAGAACCATTCCTGAGAGTCATCTACTCTACTCGAATCGCAATTTAACCCGATCAACAGAACCGAACAACCAGTGCCTCATCGGTACTTCTGCCTCATCGGTACTTCTGACACTACAGCATATAGCCTTACCTTAGTTGAAAATTTTCCTCTACTCGAGCCATCCTCGGGCTCAACCTCTGCAAACCAGAACTAATTCACCAGCATGCCTCAAACCTGAACTGACATAGAACATAAGCGTGCAATAAGCTAATCAATAGCAACTCCCCAACTTGGCTCGAAGCCATTTATCAAAACACATACCATAACTCATAATGCATATACTTTATTTCTTATACAATACTAAAGTGAGATTAACTAAATCCTTCATAAGCTCGTGGAACACAAACCATCCGGTACTTTAGATCTTCTGCAAATCTCGTATTCGCTCTCGTAGTAGTTAAATCCACCCTCTTGAGCGATCCAAAATTTAAATTTCAACATATATATCTCACTTGTAAATGGGATCTTCTAACATACAACATAAAGATCACGCAACTCCAGAACATTCCGCAGGAGATACCCACCTGCCTTCCCTCAAACTAACATTTCTATATTTACCTTCCACCGTCATCCACATTACATAGTCACTCATTCTTCCTGAGTCTGAACTCATAACGCAACATGAAATTTACTTCACTCCAATTAGGACACATGAAAATATTCTTCACGCGCCCATAACTCGGAGCTACACATCCATCACAATGAAAATCAAACACTTAATTGTTCATGTATCATCTTGCAGCCCTTCCTTGTCACTTCCAAGTCATATAGATACATCTTGCAGTACTAACATACTCATCACATAGCTATCCAGCCATCATTCCCACTAATAGGGACAATACTGAGCATATAAGTTCAAAACACTTACTCACACAATCATCACCTCGGTACTCAAGCCATAGGCAAAGATCCGGCCTTAAGTCCTCTATACTGGCCTAACATCAACTCACAGAGATCACACCTCACCCTTCGATCAGAGAATTATAAACCATCAAGGCACATCTGATACTGATCGCTCATTCGCGCATACGAACACGTGAAAGGAATTGTAAGAGTTACTTTTCAAGCTGAATCAAGGACGCACGATAAGAATTTCAAGAATATGAAGTTTTCCTAAAGGTTCTACTGCCTCTTGAGGATAAATACAGACGTCTCCGTACCGATCTGCGAGACTTTACTAAACCTGCTCATGACTGCGAGACCTAGTAACCTAGGCTCTGATACCAACTTGTCACGACCCAAATCCCGAACCCGGTCATGATGGCACATCTCGTGAAGACAAGGCTAGCCAGTCAACCCAGTTCATCCTTTTAAAACAATTATTTAACACAATTAGAGTATAACATGGTTTAATAATAACAAATAGCAGAAGTATAGATAAAAATGCGGAAATCCAACCCAACACAGCCCTAACTGGGGTATCACAAGTCATGAGCAACTAAGTAATCCTGACACAAGTCTACTAAATACGAAATATGATACAATAGCCGAATAACATGAAAATGATAAGATAAAGGAGTCACGGGGGCTGCGGACGCCAACAGCTACCTCGTAGTCTCCGAAACACTGCCTGGACTGAAAGGATCATCTCTCAGGAAATGGAAATCTGCTATGCCTGAATCTGCACACACGGTGCAGGGAGTAATGTGAGTACTCCACCCTAGTGAGTAATAAATATAAATAATGGCTGAAAGCAAGAAAACACGTAAAGGCACGAAGCATTCTATATAGAAGCAGTAAAATCACTTAAATCAGTTAATCAGTGAAGTATCAGATGAAATCTCTTTCATAAGTAGTAAAACAGGTAATTTGGCAGTAAATTACCAATAGAAATCTGACTCTCGGGCTCAATATAAAAATAACAAGTGGAAATCTGCCCCTCGGGCTCAGTATAAACATAACAAGTAGAAATATGCCTCTCGGGCACAATATCAGTAACTCAGAACAGTATCAGCCCCGCGGGCTCAGTATCAATCACTCAGTATCGTAACAGCCCCCCGGGATCACTCTCAGATCAATATCATATAGTAACCGCTGCGGCGTGCAGCCCGATCCATTTAACGTCGACGACGCTCACTGGGGGTGTGCAGACTCCGGGAAGGGCCCCTTACGGCCCAAGCGCAATATCAAGCCACCTCGTGGCATATAAAATAAGGCTTGAAAGCCTTCTCACATCACACATGATGACTGAAAGCCTCCTCACATCACACTCGAGGCCTGAAAGCCTCCTCACATCACACTCGAGGCCTGAAAGCCTCCTCACATCACACTCGAGGCCTGAAAGCCTCCTCACATCACACTCGAGGCCTGAAAGCCTCCTCACATCACTAAAGCCCCCGCATGGAATAAATAGTATCTTAGGCCCTCGGC
Organism: Nicotiana glauca; assembly: GCA_026770625.1. Taxonomy (NCBI): domain Eukaryota; kingdom Viridiplantae; phylum Streptophyta; class Magnoliopsida; order Solanales; family Solanaceae; genus Nicotiana; species Nicotiana glauca. The sequence goes on along the minus strand of MU782714.1, from coordinate 30,660 downwards.
CTTATATCACTCAGCATATCCTCACATATGGCCCTCGGCCTTACCCAGTCCGGAAATCGTCATAAGCCCTCGGGCATTTGTAAAACAGTGGTTCTCAGCCCAAAATATCATTTAGAAATATCATTTAAGTTTCAAATCTGTATAAAAGTGATTGAGTTTATAAAACCATAAATATCAACATGACTGAGTTTAATAGAAGTCAAAACAGTGAGGAAATAGTGATAAAAATCCCCGAAGGGTTCAAATAATTGGCACGAAGCCCAAATATGGCAATTAGCCCAAATCATGATGATAACAAATCAATTTCAGTCAAATATGCAGTAAAATCATCAATCAGGATGGGTATCATCCAGCGCGTGCTTCACCTCAATATAGCACTACGATGTGCAATCCGGGGTTTCAAACCCTCAGGACATCATTTAACATCGTTACTCACCTCGAACCGACTATTTCTTTAACCTGCGACGCCTTTGCCCCTCGAATCGACCTCCGAATGCCTCGAATCTAGCCATAACGATTCGATTCAGTTAATAAAATTTATAGAAATTTATTCCATATAAACTTCTACATTTTCCATCAAAAATCCGAAATTACACTCAAAATTCGCCTGTGGGGCCCACATCTCGGAACCCATCAAAAGTTACAAAATATGAAACGTCATCCAATCACGAGTCCAGCCATACAAATTTTTCCAAAATCCGACAAACATTCAGCCTCCAAATCTAGAATTTTCGTTTTTGAAAGGTTTACAATTTTCTCAAATTTCTTCCATTTGATTCACTAATTCATGATGAACATAACCATGGAATCATTAAATATAATCACTTTTGGATATAGAACACTTACCCCAATCCATATGGTTAAAATTGCTTCGAAAATCGCTTCAATCCGAGCTCCATAACTTCAAAAATGAGAAAACTCTCGGATTGCCCGAACTGTACACTGTTCAGGAATTTTCGCATCTGCGGTACTGTTCACCGCAAGTGCGATTTTTACTGTTCACTGCAGATGCGGGATTACTGTTCATCGCAGAAGTGGTACTGTTCACCGCATCTGCAAAAATACCTGCTTTTTGCCCAGAAAATTGCAGCAGCTTTTTATTTCACTAAAAATGCTCTAACTCTATCATACGAACTCAGAATTCGATGATTATTGTTCCTATGAGTCACAAATAATAATACAAACCTATTCATTCAATAAAAACACAATTTGGATCTCATTTGCTCAGTGCAATATCCGTTTCGCTTGTTAAACAATTAATTCATGTTTCGCGTCAAAAACCCAATTGCGACTTGATGAAATTAGACCAAACTTTTCAGATCACTCCTATAATTCATTACTAAAATTTTGGAAGTCTCGAAATCAAATTTCGATCTCTAGAATTAAAAATGGACCTTTAGATCATCACATGCTTATGCTCAAAACGGCAAAAATCTTCCAAAAACTCTTCCAAAACTTATCCTAGCCTCATGGGACCCCGACCAAACATGCCAACATAATTCATAACATTATTCAAACCTGTTCCAATCATCAAAACACCTCAAACAATATCAAATTACCTAAAACTCATCGAATTCAAGCCTAAGTTTTCAAAATCTTCCGATATACACTTTCGATCAACAACCCGACCAAACGATGTCCGAATGATCTGAAATTTTGCACACACATCTCAAATGACACAATGAAGCTACATCAACTTCAGAATTTCATTTCGACACTCGGATCAAAATCACACCTATCAACCGGAATTCACTAAAATACTAACTTCGCCAATTCAAGCCTAGTTCTACACCGGACATCCAAAGTTACTTTCGGTCACACTCCTAAGTCACAAATCACCTCCTGGAACTAACCGAACCGTCAGAATTCATATCCGAGCCCTCTAACTCATAAGTCAACATTCGGTTGACTTTTCCAACTTAAGCCTTCTTAAAAGAGACTAAGTATCTCATTTCTTATCAAAACCACTCCAAACCAACTCGATCACTTAAGATACGGATAATGAAGTATAAAGAAGTTGAAAATGGGAAAAACAGAGTGGTAACTCACGAGACGACGGGTCGGGTCGTCACAGAAACTACGGAAAATAGTGACATAAATTTAAAATTCTTTAAATTTCTGAATGTTAATTTTGTCTTAATTTCAAGAAGAGCTCGAATGAGAATACAAAATTTAAATAAACAAATTTTGTAACTCTGAATTTTGTAACCATGTACATTCGAAGATAATGTTCACCGTCAGTAGCTGTGAGTTTTGTTAAATAAACTTTAATATTTGTAAGATAATGTTCACCGTGAATTTTGTATCCATGTACATACTAAATTTATGTATCCATGTACATTCGAATTTTGTAAATAAACAATTAAAGTTTATCCTATATTGCAACAAAAACAGTAATTCCAATAGATCACATAAAATTTAGTTAACTAATAACTTATGCAAGTCCACGGTAAACATTGATAGAGCTTTTGAGCCATCCAATATCCATGATAATTATAAAGAATGACGTTTGTTAATTACGCCAAGAAAAATTAGAGATAAAAGAAGATGAAGTAGGAAATATGGAGTATTTGTAAGCAGTGAACAAAGAGACCCTCTGTAAGCAACAATTATGTAAATCGCAAATCTACAAACAGTGGATTAAAGTTCATACTGTTGTTATCGGGAGAAAATTTAAACAGTTGAGGCTATCGTGATTTTGCAGAAATAATGTTTACCTAATATTGTAGGACATTCCTCTCTTTTTATTTTTTCTCTCACTTTTTCTTCTTTTGACCCCTCCCTTTTTGTGTCCTTTTCTTTTTTCTCTCACTTCGCTATTCGGGACTTTTCTGGTCTCTTCTGCTCCGGTCTCACGAAGTGACCTTCGCTTTGTTGTCTAGGACTTTTCTGGTCTCTTATGATCCGATCCTTGCTTCACAAGCTGACCCTCGCTTCGCTGTTTCATCAACAAATTTGCTGCCTAAATTCTTCATTTAACATTTTTTCTTCTTTTCCTTACGTTTCAATTCTTTGAATTTTTTTTCTTTAGTCTTCCTTTGTAATGTTAAACTTTAATTCTTATATCTACACAAATTAAAGACATGCACTTAAGCCCTAATTAAGCAGCCAAAGAACCAAGCTTTTCAAGTCCCTGAATAACAGACTATTCTTGTTCACTAATTGATCATGATAAGCAGGTGATAATGATTTTAGTAAATGCAGACCTGTCTAGTGAAACCTGTACATATTGAATTTTACATATCAAAGTATTAAGTAGCCTCTCAAATCTCAGCCAAAAGAAATGTTTGATAAGGAGTGACCCCAAACATTCCCAGCTTCTCTGTTTCAGAAATATACACTATGAAGAATGAAAGATTAAAATACATCTTAAGTGTCATCACTATAATCCATCTATAAAAAGAAAATACATAGAGTTCTTCTAATATTCCTCTATGCATCCATAAGATGAGTCCCATTGAAATAACCCAATTCTTCAGGCCCTGAAAATTCTAATGAAAGTAGATAATGAAATACACAGTTGTCAGGCTGACATTCTAAAATGGGATAAAATATTAATGTACATCCAGAAACAATATACGCAGTTGAATAGGCAGACTTTACTACCAGAAAGAACCATGAAAAGCTTCAAATATCTTGTCCATAAGTATAAAGTTTGTAAACTAAGTAAAACAAAAAAGTAAAATAGCATAAATAACTTGAAATGATTAAAATACATTGTTCATAACTAATAAAACTACTAATAAGACTAATCAGACAGTTGTTGGTTTCTCCAAGTGTTACATTTACAAACACCTTATGCTGCTTTCTTCTTCTTAAATACTCTCTTGATTTTATTTCCTGACAACTGTGTATTTGGATCTTCTTCAACTACTGTTGCGGCATTAGTTAAACTTATCTTGGCAGGTATATTTGCAATATCGATTAACTCGTTCTCTTCAGTAGAATCCTGCATATATAAAATACAAAACTTTGTGAAAATAATTAGTGAACTTACAGTTCGTATAGCTTTATTAATTTATACCCTAAAAAAATTTATTTAGAAGAATCAATAATGTAAAAAAATATTAATAATGAGTTTGCAGCTTCCTATAGAATAGACAAAGTGAACATTAACAACTTTTAAAATTATAAAAAAAATCTCCAGATCTGAAAATTTATTCAGAAACATATCCTTCCAGATATACAAGTCTGTGTCATCTTAAAGGACCAATTAAAAGTGAGTGATGTATTTACCTCGCATTCCTTCTCTCCGTCAAAGAGTTGATTATTATTGAAGTCAGGGTCCTATCACAAAATAATAAATAAATGAGTGTGAAATTATAATTCAAATAATGCAATTTAAAAGAAATTTACAATTTAAATATATTATGAAGTTTGTGAGAAAATATGACATACAGTTAAGTCATATAAAGGTGGATCAGGACTATATTTCTTTATCAGTTGCTCCTCATCCATAAGCTTAACAACACTATAAACTTCCTGTTGCAGTTGAATGTTCGAGCTCTTGACAATAACCTTAAACATAAATTTTCTTTGGAGAATATTATTCAGCTCTACTGGATAGGGATACTTATCAACAACGCTAGTATTCTAGAATGAAATTTTGCATTAGAATTTTTCAAAAAAAAAATGAATTTAATTAGTTGATATACCTCAAGAAATCCTTCCTTCAATTCTTTTGCGGATTTGCCTATGAGAAATATGGCTTCGCGGTCCTAGAGTAATAGGGAAACAGATCGAGTAGTATCCATTACCCTAACCTGAAGCTTGTACCTAATTGCACACTTGATTTGAGATATAAATGTATGTTTTTTATGGATTAAGGAAATAGAGTTGCTGCTTTTACCTAATAACTGCTGAGTAATCTTCATTTTTACATTTAAGGTTTGGGTATTGATAAATGTTTCTTACTTTATCCACCTTCTTTTGACACTTCTTGCAGCTGACATACGACCATCCTTTTCCAAGTTCTAAATTTTCAACACTTGTGACAATCCACCAGGGACCTTCCTGTTTAATAAAATAATTATACTTTAAATCGGGAGGTTGAGAGAGAGCGTATAAGTGCAAATCATGAATGATATAAATTATGCATACTTTATATTAGAAAAATTATGGTTGTCATCCATAGTAACCAATATGTCATCTGAGTGGTGAACATATAAAGTATGACATGCATAGATTTGCATGGACTAAGTGCTGAAGAAAACTGAAAAATCATTCAAATGTACAACATAGGAAACATTGAGGAAAAGCAAAATGTTTCCCCCCTCCTTAACTTTGGTGACACTTATGCTTCAGTATGTGATGATTTCTCCTGGCTATATGCCTTTTTTCCTAAGTCTAGTCTTACCATTAAAATACGTTTCAACTTGTTTTGTCATGTGTCATCAACAGATCCTTAGCCAATGGAAATCACACTATGTTACAGTTAGATAAATATATGCTGCTTAGATCTTTTGAAGTTAATTTAGAAGTGAATGTGTTTTGTAGGTGATCACGCCTAACTATGCCTTTTAAAAAGGACAATGTAGTTGTTGTAAATATAATCCGGTTTACAAGTCCAGAGTCGAATCCCACAGAGAACTAACCTATCAATTACCTTTGTCGGAATCACTAAATCCTTTATAATCAATTTCCCAAACTTTGTAAACAATATTTGATGGTATTTCTACTAACTAAGATTGAAAGTAACTAACTAACAGCTGTAACTAAATAATATGGGTTGTAAATAATAATGAGAAAGTTCTAAGGTAGTAAAAGTTTTAAGGTAGTGATTTTCCCTATTGATAAAAACCCTTCCAGTTACGTTACATATAGATTTACCAAATATCTCTATCATTCATGAGCACTCTTGTTACCATAAATCTCTCTCGACTAATTACGATAATTTACTAAATGCACTCTCCCGAACTACGCTAGCTAGCTTTGATTATTACAGCTCACTTTAGATCACACCCAAGGCTTCGTTATCCTTAATCCCGCTTTTAAACCCGCAATTATAGATCCCTCTTATACTTTGGGAGTGGTGTTGTTCAATAATTACCTAAATATGCACTCTCTCCCGAGTTATGCACTCTAAATAGGCAAAACTAATTGAGTATCCTATCAATTAACTACAATAAATATGTAATTGAACAAATAGAGATTAACCGGCAAACTATATGAACGTAATCAAGAAGTTAATCCTTCAATAGGTTCCATCACAACCTTAGACTAAAGTATTTAGCTACTCATAATAACTTGAAGATAAAATACGAAAATATTCATCAAGTAAAATTGCACGAATAAGAAGAAATAAAGAGCTACGATATTTTGGGTGATCTCTCACACTTGTGTTTCTTGCCCAAAGTACTCTCCAAAACAAATATGACCTAATGTGGCTGAAATCCTACTTTTTATAAGGGTTTTACACCAAGTTTTTCCGATTTGGCACTTTTGTCCCTGGCTATTTCGAGTTCTGCCGCGGTCCCTGGGACCGCGGCCAAATGGGCTCTCTGAATCTGCAACTCTACTTTGCCACGGTCCTGCCGCGGTTATGGTCTGACCGCGGCAGGCCAATTTCAGCACTTCTTTGACTTTTCACTTGGTGCATTTCTTGGGAATTATTTGATTGGCCTCCTTTTCTCCGTAATTGATCCCAAACTTGCTCCATCGACTTCTTTCGTTTGATATAGCCTGCAAATCATGAAAAACACTAATTAGAGCATTTGGTTATCACTTTTTGCAACAAAGCTATACAAAATATAGTTTTTTAGGGTCTAATTATAGTCTAATTCACCTATTATCAGTAGGTATGGAGAAGAGGCAGCAAAAGTGGCAACCGAAGGGCTTGACGCGGCAGGGCACGCTGTTGGGACTGCCTGGACTATGTTTAAGATCAGAAAGGCTCTTAACCCCAAAAGGTTCGTTTAATCGCGCCACCCAACTTAAGTCTAGTGCTAAAGCTGCTACTGTTAAGAAGGCCAAGAGCTCAAAGTACTGACCTTGTTTCTTTTTTTTTTTGCTGGAGGATTTGTCAATTGAGGCCCTCTTGTAGAGTTTTCATATTATAGTCTTTGTAGTACGTAGATTGAATTTTTACATCAATCCACCTCTTTTCACCCTCTAGCATTTATGTGTTTTCGTAGAGGAGGCAATAGACGCCAGAAAATTTATTGTTCTAATAGTAGCTTTATTCATTGGCTAAAAACACATGTGATTTGTAATTGACTGTATATTTAGTTGCAATCATGCATATAATGATATTCTCCCTTCTTTTATTCCTTTCTGCACTTTTTTTTACTACTGCTGTTGTTCAGATTCATTACCTGTGACTCTGAGAATATTGCTCTGAAAGCAGGATATGTTCATAGCATTAAAATGGAAAATAAAGATAGACACTAAATACTCATACTCCTATTTAATAAAATTATCTTTTACTTGGACCTAGGGATGTTCATAAAAATCCGAAAAATCAAACCAAACCGGCCAAAAAACTGATACTTTTTGGTTTGGTTTGGTTTCTTATTAGAGAGATTAAAGATAGATGAATTTGCATAACTATAAGTGTCACGACCCAAAATCCAATAAGGGTCGTGGTAGCGCCGGACACCTCTGTCAGGTCAGCCAACTAGATTATCAATTAATTCCTCTTTTAATACTTTTGAAAATCTAAGGTTTTCCTTCCATTTTCATAAATAAAAGTTCACTACTTGAATTCAAATTTAAATAATAACAATTAGTACAAATCCGTTGAAACCCATCCCAGAAACCCGGTGTCACAAGTACATGAGCAACTATTGATAAGGAAAGTAAAATACAACATCTGTCCGAAATACAGTGGACAG
>MU782714.1:9904-22667 GCA_026770625.1 Nicotiana glauca | reverse complement strand
CAACTCCGACACTCACTAGAGGTCAATTAGCAATATTCTATAAGTGCGAGGATAATCATGGATTTGTATACAAGTTCTGATTGTGAAGCCAGGAAAACAGGCAAACACCTTCATCAATAAATCGAAAATTCTAAAGTTTGTTCTTTATTATCTTATCAGTTTATATCAAGCCACGTAGGGCCAATTCCACATTTACAATTTTCAAGTAACAGATAAATATGCGCAAATCATGCCGAGGTCGACGGCCGCTCCAACAGAAATGTAAATTGTGCACTGCCGAGGGTCGAGCGGCACGAACCATAGATGCATCTATTCTCACTGAGGTGTTCGGTCCGTTCCATAAATAAACACATATTCTACTTGCGAATCATCCATGCGACGCAGGCACACATAAAATACATGCTCAATCAGTCAAATAAGAACTTATTGGGGAATATTTATTCAAATAAAATCAATTCTCCTTTAACAATTTAAGAAATAAAGTTTTATCCTTTTAGAAATTTACTTACTAATTCGATGTGAGTTAAGAAATTGAAGCTACTAATGGGTTCACAATTAATCCACGTGCAACATGATTTTGGGTCCTAACTACCCGGACAATAGCATAATAGTAGCTACGCTTGGACTCTCNACATTCTTCCGAAGACTTGCACCAACACACAATGCTCCAAAACTAGCCAACGATCATATAAATCCATTAATATATGCTCAATTATACTTCACAACCCAATTTATAATAATTCCTAACCCCAAACGAAAAGTTGACAAAAATGCCATTGGGCTTACGTGCCCGGAATCCGAAATTGCTCGAAGATAAAGTTTACCGATGAACTCACGAACTCAGATATATGATTTTCTCTTAATTCCATACTCAAAATCATGGTCAAAATCCAAGAACACAATTTTTTTGGGTCTTCCTCTAACCCTCAATTTTCTACCCATTTTCATACTAAAATCTATACATAATTAATGTATTTAACTCATAGAAATAACTTACCTTAACATTATTGATGAAGAACCTCTCTTGAATCCTCCCAAAATTGCCAAAGCCATGAAAAAAATGAAGAATAAATGACCAAAATCCGACTTAAAACAACCCCTATGCCTCCAGACATTTCCGCTTTTGCGGTACCATTACAACTTCTGCGGAAACCGCTTTTGCGGTTTTGGGCCACTTCTGCGGTTCTGGCCAAATTGGGCTGGACCGCTCATGCGGTCTAATTTCCGCTTAAGCGGAACCGCTTCTGCGCTTTCCTAACCGTTTCTGCGATTTCCTGACCGTTTTTGCGGTCCCAGCTCACCTCACTCCCAACCGCTTCTGCGATTACTTCCTCGCTTCTGCGGTCCCATTTCTGCAGAAGCGGAAATACCAGCTACTCGCAACACCAGCCTTCCCAAAAATCTATTTTTCGATCCGTTAACCACCCGGAATCCATCCGAGGCCTCCGGGACCCCAACCAATCATACCAACCAATCCCATAACACATTACGGACTTGCTCGAAGCCTCAAATCACATCAAACAACGCTAAAACCATGAATTACACCCCGATTCGAGTTTTATGAACTTTGAACTTTCCAACTTCTATTTCCGATGCTTAAGCCTATCAAATCATGTCCGATTGACCTCAAAGTTTGCACACAAGTCATATTTGACATTACAGACCTACTCAAACTTTCGGAATTGGATTCTGACCCCGATATCAAAAAGTCAACCTCTGGTCAAACTTCTCAAAAACCTTCAAATTCTAACTTTAGCCAAATTGCTCCAAAAGGACCTACGGACCTCCGAATTCACTTCCGGTCGCGCTCCCAACTCTAGAATCACCATACGGAGCTATTCCCAGACTCGGAATCCCAAATGGACATTGATAACACTATATGCACTTCAAGCCAAACTAAGAAATTCCTTCTTAAATGCTAATTTTCACAATAGGTGCCAAAATGCTCCCGGGTTATCCAAAACCCAATCCGTGCAGACGCCCAAGTCCGAAATCGTCATACGAACCTACTGGAATTTTCAGATCCTGATTCCGAGGTAGTTTACTCAAAATTCCAATCCTAGTTCATTCTTTCAACTTTAAGCTTCTCAAATGAGAATTTTCATCTAAGTTTAACTCCGATCTTCCTTAATTTAAATTTCCGACCATGCGAACAAGTCGATATACCTGAAATGAAGCTGCTCATGGCCTCAGACTGCTGAACGACGCGCTAGGGCTCGAAAAGACCGGTCGGGTCGTTACATTCTCTCCCACCTAAACATACGTTCGTCCTCGAGCGTGCTGAGAACTATACTGAAGTAGTCTGAAATTGATGTTTAACTTCTCATGCACCTCCCCGTGCTACCACAACTTAGCTGAGCATATTGGCTCGATAAATTCTGAAGATATTCCCTTTTATTCAAGCAAATAAGCCTTAGAGCCCAATTCCAACATCCGGAATTCTATGCCAGGCCTGTTTCTAACATACGATCACGTATCAATTACTATACGTTGTACTCAAACATGACTGCATAACTCTGCTGAATTCACACTTTGCATCAGTTTACTCATAGGACCACAATAACATATCTGTTTGATCTCATAGGACCACAATAACATATCTGTTTGAATTTATCGAAATTCTACGAATCTGCTCCCATTGCACCTCTTGACCTACATATGTCTTACTCTAACTATTACAATACCGACACAATGAATGAGATGCCGAAATTCATAATCAACTGCCGAGTCAACCAATCATCGAGTCTATACTTCTGACAAGAAACATTACTACATTCTAAACTAAATAATGATCTTCGCTCCTTAATATACTTCATATAATCAGATTGCACTGATCCTAAATCCCGTAATCTCATCTTACTCAGTACGAACTGCTCAGGCAATAAGCTACTCCAAATGCGATCACAAGTCTCATATGACGCCACAATGTGCCAATAAGCCACCAATCCGAACATAACACAAACGGAAATCGAACTCTGGAAGGAATTACCTAACCCCCGCACTAGTACGGACCTTCCTTAGAAGATAGGAAGCGAAACACACAAAAAATAACATATAGAGGGCCAGACTCGACATCATACTGTTGCAGCGCACAACCCGATCCAAATAACATACTCATGGCAGCGTGCCACCCGATCCAAATAACATACCCATGGCGGCGTGCCACCCGATCCACACATAGATCTTACATAAGGAGATTGCACTTCGAGCTAAATCTGCTCATTACAATAAAAATATCGAATTTCGATCGCAAGCACGTTAAGTGCATAATACCATCCCTGGGAAAGCACATAGCGCTATAGGCTACAAAACTTAAGCACAACTGTGGTGCGGTACAAGATCTGAATTTCAAGAGCCATTTGCTCATAATACAACATTCCCACGTGGGTCCTCAACACATACACAATTCCCCAGGCCATCTCACCACTCACACGGTGCAATGTATCACTTCATGAAATATCTGACAACGAGATGGCACCTTGGCTACTCCATAAGGAGCGCATTACTGAAATGAACACAACTGGCCTGCTATAAAGCCCAAATTCACATTTAAATCCATCCACCAACCTCAAGTCGATCCTGATCATATCAAATTAAGACAATGACCTTTCAAAGGTTCATACTAATTCCTTTCTTCTCGTAACACATAAGAACAATCGTCATAACCGGAGCAAACCTCCTAGGTTCATAACCCAATAAACAAGGTGCCCTCCAGGCATAAATTCTCAAAGCAATGATATTACCCACATTCCTCATACTTGATTTAAATCTTTAGTCAAACAAGTGGATACATGCCACATTGGTACAATCTTCCCGTGGAACAAGTTCCCACAATCTTCCGAAATAAATAACGAGTCCGCACCTCTAAATCATCGGACGCACTAACGTTTAAAAGCGATCCAGAATCCTTAACCAGGATGCAAAACCTCTTCTGCAACACATCGATCTCAGGTGACACGGAGGACAATACCAATTTACTCAAATCATTCAACCCTTTCCTTGCTCATCCGAGCCCGTGACATCCTTGTCAACACCGAACTACAACCTTGATCCTCACTTCACATTTCCATACCTCTCACCACACCCAACGTGCCAAAATACGATAGAACATAATTTTCATCATAACTCCGAAATCATTAATATTTTAACAATTCATCATATACGAACTTTTCACTTAACTCACCTCAGGAGATTCATAGAAACACACAGGTAAATTCCCATAACCGTAGAATATGCAAATCTACAAGTAGTGGTCCAAGCCACCAGAGCCCTTCCGGAATCTGCTTCCACATAACAAGCCACAACAGAAGAATGCCCTTGATAAATCATCAATCACGGCGGCCGACAGGCCTCACACGTACCTCTACAAATCATACACATAACTTGATCTTGCGGACCGAACTGATCACTGGCCCCAATACGCCAATTCAACTATGGCTAATCAATTTACCTTTTTCCAATTCCTCCTTGCTTGCCTTAAAAATAAGACTAACTCCTTTCAACACATAACATACTCCATCTACACTTGCCCCGAGTGACCTTGAATCACGATACCAGGCTATCTCAATTCCCACGAACTATTTCATAACACCCAAATGCTACACCACAAGCCAAACATCCCGGAACATTCTGGGCACCTTCTCATAAGCTGCTACAAAGCTTGATTATTAGTTGTACTTATAGGCTTGAAATCATTAGGTACCACACTTTATCTTCTGAGTTCCACTACGACCGTTGCTGAGAGTCACCCGCTCTGACTTGATCCCGAATATAATCAGCTCCCTAAATCTTCTAGCACATTAATACCCTCTCAATGAAGCACCTAGCAGAGTCACTCCCCTTTTAACCCGTTTCTATACAAGGCATAAATCTTAAATCTTTTCCCAAGTTCGAACATGAGCCCACAAGGTTAACCATATCCTTAATAATTTCTCCGCTCAATTTACTACTTATGGTCTTTTCTCGTAGCTGAATCAATCCATCAATATGCTAATAACCAGAAATCACGCAAGTAGATAATCATACAGTCCAATCATAAGCGGTGGGACTCTCCCACTTAGCTTGAAGCCATCATTTCACCATTCTTGAGTTCACTCGACCTTTTTACCTCTTATTGACTTAACCTCGCACCACCAATTATCAAAATCTCTCGGGATCTTCCTATAAATCCCCATCTTTCATATTCTGAGTCATCATCCACATTCGCACGACCGATCTTTTTGTTGAACAACCACTATAATTCCTTGCAGAAGCTTCGCCAACAACGCGACCGCTAATCTGCTCACGGGGAATAACCCACCTAGGGGAATCACCTCCGGACATCTTCCCACGCCGCTGCACGGGGTACATTCACTATGATACCAATAGCCTATCCTGAGTCTGAGCTCACCTTCCAGTTGCACAAGTCCATTCGCCCCTCACGGACATCAATTAAATGCGCGACAACATCTGGGTTATGCTGCACCCTCCTCCATTTCAAGCAGCTCCTTTCCGCTATAACAATCTTCTGCCGCATAATAGCCCATACTGCACATCATACCCGCAGGCTTCAATCACCAATCATTAAAATCCCTAATTCGATCCAAACTCTCTTTAAGGCGCGTAGTAATCCTACTACCAAGCCCATATGCAACCCTTGCCACTCTCCCACTTTGGCGGAACTCATCTCCTTAATCGGTCACTCGTTCTAGAAATTTTAAACACCGCTGACACTTCCCACATGTCCTTCCTCATACTTTGCTGCTCAATTGTTGCCTCAAATAAAATCTATCTTCGTGGCACTTGAATCCACCATTGCTGCTAACTTTAAACCTTTCCAAAGGTCATCTTTATCGAGCCGTCAATATTAGAAATTCTGATTCGATCTTAAACCACCGCGTCATGCGATATCTGACAGTTGTACCTTTAATATTATTTCACAATATCCTGCCATGAAGGCGAATTGTAGCAGATTATAATATCAACAACTTAGTACATTTAATCAAGACCACGACACCCCCTCATAATAGAAAGCTCAACCACGCTTGCAAATACCAAGCCTATTACTTCCACCAGCCTACACCTGACCATTCTTAGTCCGACTGCCTTTTCCCCTGTCAGGAATAAAATACTGAATACCTAGATTACACACTGAGTAAACCTCCCTTCACTTCATTCACTGCCCCGACACGTGGGCAACACCCTACCATTACAACAACACTGCGGAATAATCGCTCATAAGCATCATGGCAACCTGTGCCTAGCCTCAAGGCTCTTAGAAGTTCTGTTACTGAGCTGAAACAATATAATATCCCTCCATAATATGACTATAATAGTCCAATCAACTATACCGGGAAAAATCATCCCGCACCACATTTGTAGTGCCATTTCAATTTTTTAACTTTCGATTTATGACAAGCGCTCGCGTAAGATTGAGAAGGAAGAAATCAAATGCATAAGCCTTAAAGGAATCGAACTGCACGTTAAGGAAATCAAGAAGGGAAGTACTCCTAACAGCCCTGTAGCCTTCCGAGGATAAGTACAAACGTCTCCGTACCGATCCGCGAGACTCTACTAGACTTGCTCATGACTCGTGAGACCGACGGGAACCTAGTGCTTTGATACCATGTTGTCACGACCCAAAATCCACTAAGGGTCGTGGTGGCGTTGGACACCTCTGTCAAGCCAGCCAACTAGATTATCAATTAATTCCTCTTTTAATACTTTTGAAAATCGAAGGTTTTTCCTTCCATTTTCATAAATAAAATTTCACTACTTGAATTCAAATTTAAATAATAACAATTAGTACAAATCCGTTGAAACACATCCCAGAAACCCAGTGTCACAAGTACATGAGCAACTATCCATAAGGAAAGTAAAATTCAACATCTGTCCGAAATACAGTGGAAAAGGAATAAATAATAAAATGCTGAAAGGAACTACACTGCCTGCGGGACGTCTCGAACAATGCAGCTCACCTAGTCCCAGAGTCATTCGTGCTGCTACGCCCAATAGGCTGCTAGAGGTATACATACCTGTGCAACAAAAATGCACAGAAGTGTAGTATGAGTACGTAATCAACGTGAACTCAGTGAGTATCCCGCCTAATCCCGAAGGGGTAGAGACGAGATGGTTAACTCCGACACTCACTAGAGGTCAATTAGCAATATTCTATAAGTGCGAGGATAATCATGGATTTGTATACAAGTTCTGATTGTGAAGCCAGAAAACCAGGTAAACACCTTCATCAATAAATAAAGGCTTCTAAAGTTTGTTCTTTATTATCTTATCAGTTTATATCAAGCCACGTAGGGCCAATTCCACATTTACAATTTTCAAGTAACAGATAAACATGCGCAAATTATGCCGAGGTCGACGGCCCGCTCCAATAGAAATGTAAGTTGTGCACTGCCGAGGGTCGAGCAGCACGAACCATAGAAGCATCCATTCTCATCGAGGCGTTCGGCCCGTTCCATAAATAAACACATATCCTCCTCGCGAATCATCCATATGACGCAGGCACACATAAAATACATGCTCAAGCAGTCAAATAAGAACTTATTGGGGAATATTTATCCAAATAAAACCAATTCTCCTTTAATAATTTAAGAAATGAAGGTTAATCCTTTTAGAAATCTACTTACTATTTCGATGTGAGTTAAGCAATTCAAGCTACCAATGGGTTCACAATTAATCCACGTGCAACATGCTTTTGGGTCCTAAATACCCGGACAATAGCAAAATAGTAGCTACGCACGGACTCTCGTCACCTCGTGCGTACGTAGCCCCCACAAATAGGAGCACATAATCAATTACTTCACCTACGGGGTAAATGCCCCCTCACAAGATTAGAAAGGAGAATCACGTCGCTCCGATGATCCACAACCAGCATTCTACATTCTTCCGAAGACTTGCACCAACGCACAATGCTCCAAAACTAGCAAACGATCATATAAATCCATTAATATATGCTCAATTATACTTTGCTCAATTATACTTTATAACCCAATTTATAACAATTCCTAACCCCGAACGAAAACTTGACAAAAATGCCCTCGGGCTCACGTGCCCGGAATCCGAAATTTATCTCGAAGATAAAGTTTACCCATGAACTCACGTACTCAAATATATGATTTTCTCTTAATTCCATACTCAAAATCATGATCAACATCCAAGAACACAAATTTTCTAGTTCTTCCTCTAACCCTCAATTTTCTACCCATTTTCATACTAAAATCCATACATAATTAATGAATTTAACTCACAATAGGTAGAAATAACTTACCTTAACATTGTTGATGAAGAACCTCTCTTGAATCCTCCCAAAATCTCCAAAGCCATGAAAAAAATGAAGAAGAAATGACCAAAATCCGACTTAAAATAACCCATCTGCCTCCACACATTTCTGCTTTTGCGGTACCATTACCGCTTCTGCGGAAACCACTTTTGCGGTTTTGGGCCACTTCTGGGGTTTCGGCCAAATTGGGCTGGACCGCTCCTGCGGTCTAATTTCCGCTTAAGCGAAACTGCTTTTGCGGTCCCAGCTTACGTCACTCCCAACCGCTTCTGCGGTTACTTCCTCGCTTCTGCGGGGCCTCTTCTGCGGTCCCATTTCTGTAGAAGCGGAAATACTAGCAACCAGCAACACCAGCCTTCCCAAAAATCCATTTTTCGATCTGTTAACCACCCGGAATCCACCCGAGGCCCTCGGAACCCCAACCAATCATACCAAACAATCCCATAACACATTATGGACTTGCTCAAAGCCTCAAATCACATCAAACAATGCTAAAAACATGAATTACACCCCGATTCAAGCTTTATAAACTTTGAACTTTCCAACTTCTATTTCCGATGCTTAAGCCTATCAAATCACGTTCGATTGACCTCAAATTTTGCACACAAGTCATATTTGACATTACGGACCTACTACAACTTTCGGAATTGGATTCCGAACCCGGTATCAAAAAGTCAACATCCGGTCAAACTTCTCAAAAACCTTCAAATTCTAACTTTAGCCAAATTGCTCCAAAAGGACCTACGGATCTCTGAATTCACTTCTGATCGTGCTCCCAACTCTAGAATCACCATACAGAGCTATTTCCAGATTTGGAATCCCAAATGGACATTGATAACACTAAAATGCACTTTAAGCCAAACTTAAGAAATTCCTTCTAAAATGCTAACTTCCACAATAGGCGCCAAAACGTTCCCGGGTTATCCAAAACCCAATCCGGGCATACGCCCAAGTCTGAAATCATCATACGAACCTGCTGGAAACTTCAGATCCTGATTCCGAGGTCGTTTACTCAAAATTCCAATCCTAGTTCATTCTTTCAACTTTAAGCTTCTCAAATGAGAATTTTCATCTAAATTTAACTCCGATCTTCCTAAATTTAAATTTCTGACCATGCGAACAAGTCGATATACCTGAAATGAAGCTGCTCATGGCCTCAGATTGCTGAACGACGCGCTAGGGCTCGAAACAACCGGTCGGGTCGTTACAATAAGATTTCATGTTTAAGGATAGTGTTATGTTTGTAACATATTAAGTTTGCAGTAGATTATTGATATGATAAGAGTTCTTACTATATTTCTCTTTACTGCATTCATATAAGCAAAGAAAATACATCAGGCCCAACGATTTCAGTGAATAAATAGAGCTGCCATGTGTTCCATCCAATATTATACCAAATTACATTAGTTAAACTCTACATATTTATGCAAATAGAGTAACTGTCATATAAAAACTTATCATATTCTAAATGTTTAATCACATTTTAATGCCATAAAAAAGAAGAACCAAAGGCTGAAAGATGAGAAGAAAACAAATAGAAAAGATGGTCTTCTGAAATTTCGAAGAAAGAAGATAAAAGAGTTAACTCACTTGCATGGACTCCACTAATTGGGCAACTATTTTAACTTCAGCAATGCCCTTCTCTAATTCATCCGAAACAGAGTAACTTTGTTGAGAGATGGTTTGAGTCATGTCACGACCCGAATCCCGGTCGTGATGGCGCCCAACACAACTGCTAGGCAAGCCCGACCATTTAGACTCTCAACCCGAGAATGAAGCTCAAAACCAATTATTTGAATATCATTAACAACAATAAAGCTTAAAGTATAAATTGATAGATAGAAATAAGCTGAATATCACGATAATATGGAATAAACTCCCAAAGACCTGGGGGTCATGAGTCTAGAGCCTCTACGATACAGTGTAAAAAGACTCCAATAATACATAGTTTCAAAACTGCGGAAAGATAATAAAAGGGATAGGGGAGGAGTCGGGTCCTGCGGACGTCAGGCAGCTACCTCGACAACTCCAAATAAAATCTGAAATTAGCAAAAGCTCACCTAAACTCCTGGGGTACCTTGATCTGCACACATGGTGCAGGGAGTAAAGTGAGTACTTTCAACTAAGTGGTAATAGACATGTATAATGACTGATAGTAAGAAATCCCGAAAAATACAACAATGTGAAGCTAAAACTAGTACTCCTACACATTTAACTGTGTAATAACAACAAGTAGAGACAGATAAAGCAGATAGATATCAATGCATGGATGCAATGCAAATGCACATGACTGCTGCGGCGTACAACCCGATCCATTTAGGTACCCGCGCTCACTGTGGGGGTTCAGACTCCGGAAGGGCTCCTATAGCCCAAGAGCAATATCATCGTAACATTCGCTGCGGCGTACAACCCGATCCATAATCAGTCCAATTATATGCATGCAAGCCAAACGGGCACAGTCAAACTTACCATTTTTTAGTTCCAATTATCAGAAATTAATAATTTAGTGGTTAAAGCCTTAGAATTTACTAGCCATTTCGAGATAATGTTTAACTCAGGACTGATATCATGAAAACATGCTAAACATCATGGAAATAGTGATAATAATTACTACGGGATCCAAATAATCGGCATACAGCCCAAGTATAACCATAACCATCCAAGTAGGAGGTTTGTCAACTAATTTCTAGCCAATAACACAGTACGAGCATCATTCGGTAGGACTAAGCCATAGTCCCCAATCACAATCGACCATGCACTCACCATAGAGTACGTGTCTCACTTCAATATAGCGTCACAGTGTGATATACCGGGGTTTCAAACCCTCAGGACATCATCTACATCTATTACTCACCTCAAGCCAGCCACAAGACTAGCCCGCTATGCCTTTTCCTCTCGAATCCACCTCCTCGTGCATCGAATCTGGTCAAAACCACAATGAATACATTACAATCGGCTAATGGAACATAACCGAATAGAAAGAACTCGAAAAACACCCAAAATACGAAGTTGACAAAACTCGAACCCCGGGCCCACTTCTCAAAAAATTATGAGATTTACATCACCGGAATCCTCGTCTCGCCACGAGTCCATACATATAAAATACACAAAAATCGGAATCCATTTGACCCCTCAAATCATCAATTCAAACCTTCTTAGGTTTCAAGCCCTAACCTCCATTTTCACTCTTTAATTCCTTGAATTTCAGCGTTTAAATCCTTGTTTTTACACCATAACAACATTATTCGAGTCTATAAATTCATATCTGATGGAATCCCCTTCGAATCCTCTCCAAATCGCCCAAAATTGCCTCTTCCCGAAGTCTAAAATGTTTTTCTTATCTTCTGAAATTCGCGAACACTGTTCATTAAACACAATCCAGATTTTCGCTTCTGCGGTCCTTTAACCGCACCTGCGGTACCGCTTATGCGACAAATTGACCGCTTATGCGGTCTCACTTAAAACACCTGGGACCGCTTATGCGATCCATACATCCGCTTATGCGGTTTACCTCCAACCGCTTATGTGGTATATTAACCGCTTATGCGGACTCGCTGAAGCGCCTACATGTCCGCTTATGCAGAAAATCCCTGGGCCACACCTGCCCGCTTCTGCGGCCTCCCCCACCGCATCTGCGAAATTGCTTAAGCGGCTCCTTTTCCCCAGATGCGAAAATACCAGAAGGCTCCAAAAAATCTGCTGCAACAAAAATGCTTCTAACTTCCGATTAATCATCCGAAATCACCCCGAGGCCCCCGGGACCTCAACCAAAAACACCAACACATCCAACAACCTTATTCAAACTTGCTCGAATCATCAAACTAAGTTTCTTAAAAACTTCCGAATTGCACATTCGATCAAAAACCCAACCAAACGATGTCCAAATGACCTAAAAATTTGTAGACATATCTAAAATCACCTAACGAAGCTACTGCAACTCTCAAAATTCCATTCCGACCCTCGGATCAAAATCTCACCAATCAACCGGAATTCTCCAAAATTCAAACTTCGCCAATTCAAGCCTAATTCTACACCGAACCTCCAAATTCGATTCCGATCACACTCCTAAAGCACAAATCATCCCCCGAAGCTAACCAAACCACTGGAATTAACATCCGATCCCTCTAACAACATAGTCAACTTACGGTTGACTTTTCTAAAATAAGCTTTCTTCTAAGAGGCTAAGTGCCTCATTTCCAACTAAAACCAACTCAATTCCACCCGATCAACTCAAATATTGATATTGAAACATAAAGAAACACAATATGGGTGCAACGGGGCAGTAACTCAGGTGACGATGGGCCGGTTCATCACATCCTCCCCAACTAAAACAAACGCTCGTCCTCGAGCGGGTCAAGAAACATACCTGGAGTCTCAAACAAGTGAGGATATCTGCTCTGCATCTCCCGCTCGGTCTCCCAAGTAGCCTCCTCCACGGGCCGACCTCTCCACTGCACCTTCACCGAAGCTATATCCTTTGACCTCAAT
>MU782710.1:54046-68928 GCA_026770625.1 Nicotiana glauca | reverse complement strand
TTTTTTTTTATTCTCATTTTTTGTATTTCATAAACTAAAAAAAACTATTTTTTAAAAAGCAAGATTTTTTTTTTCATTTTCATGGCAAGACAAACTATTTTCCTTTTCTATTTTTGAAAATAAGACAAAGTAATGACTCTTTTTTTTTCATTTTCAACAAACAAATAAACAACCTATTTTTCCCAAACTAAAATAAAAACTTTTTTTAAAAAAATATTTTTCCTTTGCTTTTAGTAAAACAAACTATTAAAAACAAAACATTTCCATTTTTTTTTCATTTTTCGGCAGAGTTTCGACAGCATTTAGGCATTGGTTTTTTCTAAAACTAAACAATTAATTATTTACAATGTTATTTCTCTCTTTTTCTCTTTTTCTCTTTTTCTCAAAATTCTCGACGTTCAAAAGTCGGTCAGCATGCGGACCCGAGACAAATAAATGCAACACGTAAAATGCATCATGGTGGTCGTTTCATATCCGGTTACCTGTCCTAGACGGACCCAACCCCTGTATTGAGTCCCCTAAATTATATGCACGTGATGCAAATAAGCGCTCCTACTACGGATCCGGCATGAAGTCAAGTTATTCTAGGTTTAAAACCTGGGTATGTGTTCTAGACTGTGTACCCGAGTAGACAACTCGAGTCGAGGAGGGGGCTACGTACCGGAAACCAAAAGGTCATCCGGCTTAGTAACTTGTCCGGCCTCTTTCTTATTTCAAGGTATTTACACTAACAGAATAGGGAGTCTCAACCAGTAAGCACATCCCCGGAGGTAAGAAGAGAAGGGTTTTCGGCACAGTTTATATACAGTTCAGATAATATCAAAGCGGTAAATATTTAGCACATTAAGCATAAAACATGCAGGAAAATCAGATATAACCAAATACAACAATTATTCTAAGCTCGAATTCTGAACCCTGAACCGAAGTTCTGGGTTTGTAACCCCAGCAGAGTCGCCAGAGCTGTCACACCTCCTTTTTTGCCGCTATTACTACACCCCGGGAAGGGATATAATAAAAGAAAGAAGTTTTTCCAATTTAAGGACAGTCGGAACGGGATTTATTTATTTAGTTTCAGAGTCGCCACTTGGGAAGTTAATGGTGTCGCAAGTCACCGGATGAATCCCGAACCGAGGAAAATTTGACTCTATTAACAGTCCGCGAACTAGAAATCCGGATAAGGAATTCTGTTAATCCGGGAGAAGGTATTAGGTATTCCCGAATTCCGTGGTTCTAGCACGGTCGCTCAACTGTTGTATTTATTTTTATCTGATTTTTATATATGTTCCTTTTTATATGCATTTTAATATTCCGCTTTATTATTTAAAGAATTACAACGTCGTAAAAATGTATTTTGGACCACGCCGTACCAGTACGCCCGTGGCTTTTAACACATTTCAACTTCGTTGAGACTTGTATTTAGATCACATAAATGTGCATCTGTATTAAGAAGGTAATATTATTATAAATTGTGCCTAGATTATCTACGTCTTATTAACTTTGGGAAAGTCCGTGAAGTTTACTAAACGGTCCTTCCAAATCTAAGATTTTTATAACAATTATTTGAGGGCCCCGCAATTGTGTATTCAATGTGGCGAGGCTCATCTCATTTTTATTTAAAGGTTAATCCAAAAGTGAACTACATTTTTCTATTAAATTTGTCTCTAAAAATAAAGAGAAAGTCCTAATTTATTATTCAAGACTTAACTTTGTTCAGGTCCACAAACTATACAAGAAACGTTTCAGCTGGGCTTGCAACGACTCACATACCCAATATCTAATTTAACTTAGGCTTACTAGTCTATTTGCACAGACCGGACAGCCCAAATTCCAAATTACACAAAAATGAGTATCCACGAGAATCTGTACCAAGGGATTAGATGACCATAAACTTTGGCCCAGGTTCGAACGCACAGTGCATCAGAATTGAACAATTAAACCACATTATGCTTCTATTCGATTTGTGCAATACCTGCTGAAATTAATCTTAACTGATCTATTCAAGGTGAAGATACATAATCCGATTTTAGTTTCAACTAACGTTGCTAATTAAATGGAAATAAACAATTCCATGATCTTCTCAAATGAAATGAACGCTTAGTGCCTGATTCTTACCCAAATTATAATGCTAACTTCAGAAATACTACTCAATTTAATCTCATGACACTAATTACTGTTGTATACCAGAGAAATATGTTTAGCTTTAAACTAGTTTTACTGTGACCATCACAATTGCAATTCCAAACAAGTAGCTGATTTACATTTTAACAGAGAAGTGTACTAAAATGAGCACTAAATAAACTCAAGTTCAAATACTCCCAAAAAATAGTCCAATACAAGTCTCAAACAATGCAAAGCGATAGAACCAATCTTGACTTAGCAATTCCTAATTCAATACATTTCAAACAACTAAACTAACAATGACACGTTGTTATGCAGATTGTAGCTACAGGCAATCATGTGAGCTGGATCTGGAATACTACTTCTTTTCATTCCAAATTGAGGTTACATCGAGAGGAATTCAAAGAGCGTACCTGGATTTCAGTCAACAGAGAACAAGAGGAGGTTAACAGCAAAAATATTCAACAATAACAGGAGACGATAGCAAAGAGAAAACCAATTAACAGGACAGATTCCAAACCAGTCAGCCCCAGGAATGATTTGAAAATCAGCATGAAACAGAAATCACCACACACAATTCGACTATCTCAATTGAACCTCAAATCAAAACCCAACACTTTAAACTCATTCAACCAAATAGTTCCACTGAAATTAACAACCCAGAACTCCAACTATTGGACTCTAAGGAAACTACCACTGAACCCTTGTTAAGAATTGGAAAATTAAGCTAATGAAACAGTAGAATTTTTTTTGGATTTTTTTTTGGAGATTTTATCTCATTTTTTAGAACTAAGAATTAGATGATGATTTGAATCTGAAAGTTGAATTTCAGACCTGAAATTGGAAGAAATTGTTTGGGGGAAATTTTTTTGAGTGTCTCTAACTTCTTTCTCAAGGCATAGTGATGCCTTTTTATAGGCACAAAAGAAGCCTATCAGATTTTTAACTTTCTCTTTTAGTCCTTATTCAATTTCGGTTTTAGTCCTTTATTTCCTAACTTGGGTCACAAGTTAGTACATTAAACATATTGACCCTTACACTAAAGCCCTCTTATGGAAAGTCCTTGAAGACTCTAGTTGTAACTACAACATTCTACCATATCCCAAATACCTGAACTACCCCCAACTTCAGTTAATTAATCCAAACCCCCACCCATGGTTGAATCAAAACAATCAACTATTAGTATCATATATCATAAAGATTTGAAACTCAACTAAACTATCATCCGAAAATCACCTAATCAGAATGAATCAACACAATATGGATTGCCAATCTAACAAGAAGCAACAGATTACCAAGAAGTTATTCGACTGAAATTGATCAATTAAACTGATTAATCCTAAACTAACACCTAGCAATTGACCGGCTGAAACTAGATAAAACTAACCATTAATCGGTGATCGAACAAATCCAGGTAAGTCAGACGAACAACTAAAAGACTCAGAACCCCCAAGATGGAGGGAGAAACAATAGACATGCAAATTATAACTGGCAATCAACCTAGATGAAAAATGAGAATGAAATCACTCGAGAACTCACTTATGGGCTTGAGGTCTGTTAACACTTGGTTTGAAATTCGGGCAGTCTTGTTGTCAATTGATCCCCAGTGATGGTAGAAACATCATGAGGGATGCGAGGAGAATCGCATGATACCCATTTGGTGAAGTTTGATGAAACCCAGGTCCGCCGGAAAACTTTCAAATCTAAATTCGAACCATTCCAGCCATATTCGAGCCTAGCGGCTATGGTATATATGTAGGGGAAGTGAAGGCGGTCCCATGGTATTAATTTGGGACTATTTGGCATAATTTGTGTCATGGTCGGAAAATTTTAGATGGGATATTCGAGGGATTGGGGTAAGATTCGAAGAAAACCAGTTTGATATTTGGAATGAGGAAGAGAAGGGGGATCTGGGGTGTGGTTTTGGTGATCTTTGGTGGTGGTAACGTTCACCGCCGGTGGCGGCTCCGGCGGCGTCATACGTCCAGTACGAGGAAGACATAGTTGGTTTTAGGGTTATTAACATTTTCAGACACTTTTATTAATTAAACGAGATCGAATCTGTGCCGTTGGATTAAAGAGGTTGGATGGCTCAGATCAAACGATGCCAAACGGCATCGATTTGGTTTAGTGAAGGGGGCAGGCCGGGTTGGGGAATCATTTGGGCCTGGGCGGGAGGTTTGGGTAGGGGAGTCCGGTCAATAATGAGCCCAAATGGCTCTTATTAGAGACAACCTTCTTATTTATTTTAACTCAATTGCTTTCTCTTTGTTATTATTTTTTTATTTTTTCATTTTGTATTTTTATTTATTTTTTCCTAATTTTATAATTGCAAAAAAATAAAAATTAAAATAAAGTCCTAATATTCTAAAGATAAACTAATTAAATTATAAAATTGTTTTAAATCTATTTAAAGATAAATGCAACAATTAACAATTAAAAGTGCAAAGAAACTATTTTTGTTATTTTCTTCCTATTTTCCTCTAAAACAAATTAATACTAAAATATGAAATTAGATTCTAAATGCAAATGCATATTTTTATATTTTTAACATGAGTTATTATGCAACCAATTAATACGAAAAATGCAACGAAATTATTAAAAATTGTAAAATTATTTAATTTGAAACTTTTGGAATAATTTGCTTAGGGTAAAAATCACGTGCTCACAACAGCCCCTCAGGCAAGACATGTATCATAAATCGCCCTTCGGGCATAATATCAACAGAACCATCCCCTCGGTCTACCTCATAACCACTCATAATCAGCCCCTCGGGCATAACATGTATCAAAATCAGCCCCTCGGGCAACAACATATCACTCACTCTGGGTACCTGCGCTCACTAGGGGTGTTCAGACTCCGAAGGGGCTCCTACAACCCAAGCTCTATAACAAGCCATCTCATGGCATAAATCAATCAGGCCCTCGGCCTCATAACAGCAAGCCACCTCGTGGAATAAATCAATCAGGCCCCCGACCTCACAATATAATGAATCAGTAACAACCTATTGCGGTGTGTAGCCTGATCGTATAATATCCTCACAACGCAGGCCCTCAGCCTCACTCAGTCAGAAACCTCTCAAGCCACTTGGGCTAATAGTAAAATAGGGCGTTCAGTCCAAAATATCATTTATAACATCAAAACTGAGTAAATAAGGCTGAGTTATGAAATCAGTAAACACAGCATGACTGAGTACAAATATTAAGTCAAAACAGTGAGAAGTAGTAGTAAAAAGCCCCTAAGGGTCCAAACAGTTGGAACGAGGCCCAAATATGACATCCATTCCAAAACAAAGTAATACATTCCAAAACATAATAGTATCAAATAGTTTTCAATCAAATACGCGACTTAATAGTCGTACGGGATGGATCCTCAATGGTGCACACACCCACGCTCGTCATCTAGCATGTGCATCACCTCAAAGTAGTGACACGATGTGAAATCTAGGGTTTCATACCCTCAGGTGAAGATATACAATCATTACTTACCTCAAACAAGCTAATTCCAATACCGAGCAAGCCAAGCGATGCTCCAAAAATGTCATCTCGCACATTCTGACCTCTGAACGACTCGAAACTAACCAAAAACAACTCAAATACATCAAAAATGCTAAAGCAACCACTCTCAATAAAAAAAGGCCGAATCTTTAATCAAATGTCCAAAATCAGCCAAAAAGCCCAACCGGGGACGCATCCCGGAACACGATGAAACTCATAAAATCCAATAACCCATTCAATTATGAGTCCAACCATACTAGTTTCATCCAATTCCGACTCTGAATCGATGTTCAAAACTTAAAAATTCACTTTATGAAACTTTAGGCAAAACCCCCCAAAATTTCACTTTGAAATTATCAATCAAATACCAAAAACGAAGATGGATTCATGAAACATAACCAAAAATATGTAGATAACACTTACCCCAATACATATGGTGAAAATCGCCTCCAAAGTCGCCCAAATCCGAGCTCCCCAATTCAAAATATGACCAAATGAATAAACTCTTATTTTATATATTTTTCTGTCACATATTCTGCCTCGATTATTGTGCTAAAGGATTCTGAAACTCGCTTTTGATGCCTCCAATAGATTTCTTGTAAAAAAAGTCAATTTGGGCTCTTGAATCATTTCATTTGACCTTATATTGAAGGAGATATGTTGGTTTCAATATTTAAAAATAGTGCAGATTTTTAAATACGAATTTAGTGGCAATTTCGTAATTAATCTAAAAATATCTGTCAGCCCAATTCTTAGTAAAATAACCATAAAATCCTTATACAACGTCCAAATTTGACAATTCTTTTTTCTATGGCTCCGTAATTACGATACGGATCTAATGCTTCAATAAAAACAGAAATCGAAGCTCGTTTGCTTAATGTAGTACCATTTATGCTTGAAAAACGATGTTGAAATATAAAAAATGAGCGCAACACAAGCCAAACCTACCCGAAACTCACCTGAGCCCCTCTGAACCAATTCGAACATACAAAAAAGTCTCATATCATAAGACAGACCTACTTGAGGCCTCAAAACATACATAACAACATCGAAACGACGAATCACACCTCAATTTCGAAATCAATGAACTTGAAACTTTAAACTTCCACAACCGATGTCGAAACCTATCAAATCATGTCTAATTGACCTCAAATTTTGCACACAAGTCATATTTGGCATTATGGACCTGCTCCAACTTCTGAAATTGGAATCCGATCCCGATATCAAAAAGTCTACTCCCGGTCAAACTTTCTAAAATTCCAACTTTTGCTATTTCAAGCCAAATTCTACTATGGACCTCCAAATCACAATCTGGACGCGCTCTTAAGTCCAAAATCACCCAACGGAGCTAACAGAACCATCAGAAATCCAATCTGGGGTAAAATTCTAAAAAGTCAAAACTTAGTCAAACCTTTCAAATTTAAAGCTTCTAGCTGAGAATCATTCTTCCAAATCAATTCTGAATAACCTGAAAACCAAAATCGACGATTCACATAAGTCATAATACTTCCTACGGAGCTTCCCATGCCCTCAAATAACCGAGCGAAGTGCAATTGCTCAAAACGACCGGTCGAGTCGTTACATCCTTCCCCACTTAAACATACGTTCATCCTCGAACGTGCCCAAAATTGTTCCAAAATCCATCAACTCGCTGTATAATCTCACTATGCACATACCCGGGGGTAATCCTACGTCGCCCTATCCCATATAGGTCTGGTAACACAACATGCCTGAAATTTCTTAATCCAACCTAGTCCATAAGTCTTAGGGCCCAATTTCTAACACCTAAAATTTTATGCAAGATCAGAACCTCGCATCTACACAGTGTATAAGTCCGAACAAGCTTTATCAAACCCTATCTGTAATCCAAGATGTAATCAAATGATATACCACATAACTCAAACACTCGTTGTGATAACTCCTAATCACAGTAGCTGCTCAAAATAACCCAATACCGGTAATACACCTCTTAACAAATAAAGCCTCATTCTAACACTTTCATATACTGCCAATGATGAAAGAAACATGCAAAAACTCATAATCATTTGTCAGATCAACAAGTCATGGAGCTCCCTCTTCTCCGACAGGAACTATAGCAGATTTCTAAGTCGAATTTTGATATTATCCTTCCAACCATCCTGTAACCAATTCTGATAGTATTCATTCTAGGTCCAATGACCTCATCTCATTCAGCACGACCACTCTGATGATATGACACATCAATACAATCTAAAGCCATAACCTGTGCAACTCGTGCACCCAATAAAACCATTCAAAATGTACTCAAATCATGAAAAAAAATGACTCAAATGAGAGGACTGTCCCGCAAGCTTAACAAGTATTGCCACAACAAAATACTAAAAATCCATCATACCCCTTAGGACCATCACAAGAATCTAACACAAAGGTTCATACTTCAACATAATTTCGCTGCAATGCGTTCCCTATCCAAAAACTAATCCATGGCATATACCTCAAGCCACCTTGCTCAAAATCAATAACCACGCGCAACAAAATCGAGTACTCAAAGTGCATTACCAAAACCACGGAGAAGCAAATGACATAACGCTACACAAAACCCAAAAGAGCATAACCATTACGCCATCCGCCAAGCAATGCCCAATACTCTTCCCGCTTAAATTTCGCTATAAGACCCTAATAGAACCACACCATATTGGCATATAACCAAAAAATCATAACCCCTCATAACATAGAAGAGTAGCTCATAGATCACTCCAGAACACAAATTAGCTCAACAACAATCGAATGGCACATCCCTCAACAATAGCAGTTCGAAGTCAACAAATACGATCGAGTACAAAGCACACCTTCATGTTGGGCCTACCAATGAACCCCATATCAGATCTGGCCCCCGATGATAGATAAATAACCCTCCGAAAGTCTAGAATGACTAAATTACAACACATACTAACCTCTGACTAACCTTGGCCACTTTTTACAGTACACAACCACGAAACAATCTACTCACGAGAACTCTCAGTCTCTAAATACATTAAACATACGAATCACCATATCTGATCTCAACTCCACCGCCTGAATGCCCACACTTCTCCAATTACACAGTTACCCCATGAAATACTTATAAAATTCTTCTATTTCACAAAGCAAAATTTGAACATTCGATCAACAAGAGAGTGACGCAATAACAGTGAAGTATCCATAACTCCCATACGACGCCCTTTCTGAAATATATACTCTCATCAAGCCATACCAGTTAGTAATATCATTTACCTAGTCATCAGAAACTGTACACGCTGCCTAAGAATTTATGAACTTCCTTTCGGAACTGAACCGTAACTTTACACATGCAAATCTCAACCCTACACAACATACCGCATATACCATGCCATCTGAACAGGCTCTTATTTTATATATTTTTCTGCCAGCTATTCTGCCTCGATTCTCATGCCAAACAATCTCGAAACTCGCTTTTGATGTCTCCAATGGATTCCTTGTGAAATGTTAGTCAAGTTAGGCTCTTGAATCACTCCATTTAACCTTATGTTGAAGGAGATATGTTGGTTTCAATATTTGAAAATAGTGCAGATTTTTAAATACGAATTTAATGACAATTTTATAATTAATTTGAAAAATCTAGCAACCCAATTCTTAGTCAAATGTCCATAAAATCCTCATACTATGTCTAAATTCGATGATTCTTTTTGCTATGGCTCCGTAATTATGATACAGATCTAATGCTTCAATAAAAACATATATAGGAGCTCATTTACTTAATTTAGTACCATTTATGCTTGAAAAACAACGTCGAAACATAAAAAATAAGCGCTACACAAGCCAAACCTATCTGAAACTCACATGAGCCCCTCGGGACCCTGTTCGAACATACAAACAAGTCTCATATCATAACACAAACCTACTTGAGGCCTTAAAACACACATAACAATATCGAAACGATGAATCACACCTCAATTTCGAAATCAATGAACTTGAAATTTCAAACTTCCACAACCGATGCCGAAACCTATCAAATCATGTCCTATTGACCTCAAATTTTGCACACAAGTCACATTTGACATTATGGACCTGCTCCAACTTCCAAAATCAGAATCCGATCCCGATATCAAAAAGTCCACTTCTGGTCTAACTTTTTAAAATTCCAACTTTTGCTATTTCAAGGCAAATTCTACTATGGACCTCCAAATCACAATACGGATGCGGTCCTAAGTCCAAAATCACCCAATGGAGCTAACGGAACCATCAAAAATCCAATTCGAGGTCAAATTCTAAAAAGTCAAAACTTGGTCAAATTTTTCAAATTTAAAGCTTCTAGCTGAGAATTATTCTTCCAAATCAATTCTGAATAACCTGAAAACCAAAACCAACGATTCACATAAGTCATAATACTTCTTACAGAGCTGCTCATTCCCTCGAATAACCGAACAAAGTATAATTGCTCAAAATAACCGGTCGGGTCGTTACACATAGCTTCTTATTTTATTTAGTAGTTTCTTTTTCAATTTGTAGCTTCTTACATTTACAAGACTCGTGATCAATAAGCCTTTGGTTTTCTTAATGCCACATTCTTTCCAAAGGTGGAATTTGTGTGAACCGGGTGGCTCTTCCCGATGATGGATGGCGTGACAACCTTCTTAAGGGTTTGAGTCCATTTTTTCTTTATGTTTTTGTGTAACTAGTAGTAATGAATAAAAGTGACTCAAGCAAAGCTTCACTTGGGTCTAGCACATTTACCTTTGACCTTATGGTTAGAAACAAATTGATTTGCAAGGGATGGTTTGTGACCTTTAGACTCTTGTGTTGACTAAACAATCATCAAGTGGCTTCTTGGAGCCATTTGTGTTGCTCAATCTTAGCTAGGGTTGTTGTGGGACCTTGACTCTGTCTCTTTAGCAATCCAAAGGCTTGTGAGGTAAGGTATTGATTTGCAAGTCCAAGTCTCGTGCCAATAAGTCTAGAACTTGCCCTGAATGTTTGTTTAGGCAAAATTCTAAGTGTAGCTAGACTTGAGAAATGATTATAGGCTCTCCTTTATCCAAATTGAAACTTGAAAACATCCATAGCCCACCAAATATGATTTCCTTAGTCAACTCCATTGAGACGAAGCCCTTGTTACTTTAATAACCATAATACAAGCCTTTATCCGTTCTAAAATGATCCTCTCTTGACACCCGATCTTTCCTTAGCAGAATTGGCAAAAACATAAGTTTTGGGGGAGAGACGAGGAATGCAAAAGTGATAAAAGGTACAAAATAAAGAAAAGGTAAGGCAAAAAAAGGACCAAAAAGTCAAAAAGAAAGTGAATAATATAGAAAACATGAAGGATTCAATAAAAACAATGATGAAAGGCTTGGAATGATTAGAAAGGAGAAAAAGGATTGACATGAACAAGAAAGAGTGACGGTATGTCTATCTAGTACCCTAAGGAAGAAGAAAATGACTCAAAGAGTCAAGAAAATGTGAGCCGAAATGAAAAAATGAAGTGCTTAAGGAAATATGAAACCTTCATAGACCGATATATCCTACCTTGAACAAAAATCCTTCATTACATTCCCACAAAAGACCTATTTGATTTCAAGTTGAGTGAGCTTACATTAGTGGTGATTTACATGAGGGGCAAACTTATGGTACTTAGAGCCGAATTTGTGACTTTTCTTTGAGAGAGATGAGTGTATTTTCCACAATCCTCGTTCTGAGTGCTACAATCTAAAGTGAGGTTTGCATATGGAGAGTTGAGGAGTAAGAGTTTGGGTTCCACAATGACCTGTGTAGTAAAAAGAGTTCCCTTGATGAGTTAAGTCAACTCTTGATGCTTTTGTGTCGCACTGGGGCTATCATACTAAAAAGGTTGTGTGTCGTTAATAATGTATTTTAGTTGAGGGTAATTGTTAGTCCCGATTGATGCTTGATGAAGTCACCTTAGGGCAGCTGAAATTTTCCTTTCTTTTATCTTGAGGAAGTGAGAATTACTTTGTTTGCTTGAGTACAAGCAAAAACTTATGTTTGGGGGAGTTGATAACTATGAATTTTAGCTTATCTTATGCTATCTTTTGCTTAGGTTTTGGATAAAAATGTGTAAAAGTATTCCCGAAAACTGACTTATTGTGCTTGTCTATAGGGTTTGATCAAAATGAGGCAAGAAAGTCATAATCAACTCATGAAGGAGTTAAAATTTCACAAGTTCAAGCTGAGATAAAAGCGCTGACCGCGTAGGAAAAGGGTGGCCGCAGAAGATCCACCGCTGAAGCAGCCTTAATTACGCGGTCTGCGAAATTAAGGTTCAGAGAGGGTGTTTCGAGTGCAACAGAGACCGTTGGGCACGATGAACAAGTACGGCCGCGGAATACCTGACGATGCCGCAATGCAAATTCCACTGAGAGCGACGATCAAGGTTCAGAGACCTTGCAAAATGAGCTTAACTGAGGAGCACGGTCCGCGTCCAAATTGCGCGATCGCGATTGATGCCAACACTGAGGCGATATTTTTTACGTTGTCCGCGAGATCAAGTTCAAAACTAAGCACAAAAGTGAAGAACCGCAGTCCGCGCTTGTTTTGCGCAGCCGCGGAAGTCCTTACGCTGAGACACTTATTATTTCGTTGACAGTGGAACCTCAATAGGGGTATTTTTGTCTAGAAATTTTAGCTACGTATAAATAGTTCTTTTTCATATTTTTAGGTCATCTTTTGTTTTGAGGAGCTTGTGAACAACCGTATTTTACTACTTAGAGTAATATTAGAGCATCTTTAGCTATTAATAATAGATTTTATTCTTGTAATTAACTTTTATGGTGTATATTTCATCTCTATCTTTGATTTCTACCTTGATTATGAGTAACTAAACTCATTAGCTATGGTTGTGATCCAACCTTAGTGTGGGTATTTAATGAGTCTTTAATTTTAGGGCTTAATTATTTATGGGTTAATGATATTTAGCTTGATTCATGCTTTAATTGTTGAATTGGTGGTTGTAAATACTGATTCGTGCCTTTATGACTTAGACTCTTTTTGAGAAAGAGAGATTAAGTCTAGGAAATTCAGGCTAACAAGGAATTGGGATGCATTCAAGAGATTGATAGCCTCAATTAAAGGGTTAAACCCAGAGATAGTAATATTCGACTTGAGCCAATTTTGCTTGCATTGTTTGAACACCCAATTGGGCTTGAGAAAGTCAATTAAGGCAAAGTCAATCAAACTACCGAGAAGTATAAAGTGAGTAACTATGTGCAAAGGTTATATCATGATCCCATATATAATAAGTTTGTCCTAAATTTTAGATCCCATTAGATACTCACCTAGGTGAAAGTCACTTCCCTTGTGCTTTTTATCAATTGAGAAAACCCCTACAAAAATATTATACCAGATTATTTTCAGCATTCAGTAGCATTAAAAGTAGAATAGAAACAAAACAAAGCACAGTTAGAAGTGCAATTAAGAACAACGCGCATAGCTAGATTGGATAGAAACCCAACTCCCAACCAATATTAGCTCCTTGTGGATATCGATCTCGACCTTTCGGGTAAAAGATGCATCAACCACTCTTTGCCATTTTATAGTGGTATAGGGTTGGAGACGATCACGACTCCAGTTGTTTATGAGGCGTAGCAGCTCAGATTTGCTCATTGGAGACTCGAGGTAGATCTGCTGGCGTCCGCAGACCTTGAATTCCCTTTCTATTTCCCCTATTTACTTCTCTTTTCATTCGAGATAAATGTACTTATTTCAGACTTTATTTGTAGAAACTCTAGAAGCTCGTGAATTGTGACTCCAGATCTAGGTTGTTCCAGATATTATTGGTTTTTATGTTATTCCGACTCAGTTTTAGTTTCAAAATGGCTTAGTTGAATGTACTTATTGAAATTTGTTAAAAATTTGCTTAAAGATCCTCTAACGTTGGTTTGCTAGCAAGTGAAATATTAGGCGTCGTCATAATCCCAAATGTGGGAACTCGGGATCGTGACAATGCTTGGGGCTAATAAACAATTATTTGGGCAAAAGAATTGAAAATAGCTATAATTAGGTGAAACAATTATTTATTGCCGACTTTCTCTAAACATATCTTGAGTTGGGAGTCTATCAGAAACAACCTCTCTATCTTCAGAAGGTAGGGGTAGGTCTGTGTACACTCTATCTCCCAGACCTTACTTTATGGGATTACACTGAGTTTATTGTTGTTGTTGTTCGTCAAAATATAGCCTATGGGTAATTGGACATAACCCTTAGCGGCTTGGTGCGGAACAAGATCACTGCCTAAGCGAGACACAGTACTCTGTTTACTGTTGTGGGGGCTATTCATTTTTCGGAGCTTTTTATAGCTAATGTCTGAAAAATTTGTTGAAAATAGTCACTTTAACGAGAAAACACTATGACAATATTATGAATTTTGAACTTAAATAATAAAAAATAATAATATAGGATATTATCCTAATTTTTGAAATTCATGATACTGTCATGGATTTCGAACATTTTAAAAGTGAAACTCGATGAGAGCCCCCTGAATTTCGTCGAGGATGCTGTCATGGAGTTTTACCTTTTTAAGTTTGAAATTCATAATTCTCTCATAGAGTTTTAATTCTATATTTCTATGGTTATTTTTTTAATTATAAATCTGCAAAATAACCTTATCTGTCTATGTTGCAACTAGCTTCATTATTAAAATAAAGAAAAATCAAAAGGTAATGAAAGTCAATCCAAAACCCTAAAAAGAAATGATAAATAAACAAACTTACAAAAATATTGTTTTTGGTCAATTGTTTCATGTTGCCCACAAGGATAGCTTTGCTAATTTTTAAGGTTAGCTTCTTTGTTACAACAATAACAACAACAACAACAACCCAGTAAAATTCCACAAGTGGGGTCTTGGGAGGGTAGTGTGTACGCAGACCTTACCCCTACCCCAAGGGGGTAGAGAGGCGTTAGCTTCTTTGTTAAATTAACTAAATTTATATGGTTAGATTTTCCATTTGCTTACTACAGTAATAAATAGCTGAAATACATAAAGCGTCCATTTAAGTTGTCTTCAACGATCAACTGAACACCTTAACTATCTTATTTTATCATTTAGACACTTCAAATATCTATTAAGTAGATAGAGTAACTACCCGAGTGCAACATATTATATGTGTGAGTTACACTTGCCAATGACGTGTCAATGAGCCAATTAGTGAACGACACGTGTAATTTATAATAAAATCTTAACACATATATAATTAACCAACAAAGAAAATGGATTTAAAGAAGGGGAAAAACCCTTTCCCCTCAGTTTAACCAAAG
>MU782710.1:26135-53616 GCA_026770625.1 Nicotiana glauca | reverse complement strand
CCCCCAATCATCTTCTTCCTTCTGCGCGTCCCATCAACTTCATATTCTTCCCGTTCTTCTTCCCACCTTTTCTCCCACACGTCCTATAAAAAAATTACCCATCCATATTCAAAATCTAAAATCTTTCAATAAAACTAATACAATTATGAAAAAAAAAACCAAAACAGAGAACCAACTCAGGAATCACTGACGGGCCTTACCAGAAAAAGCTCATCGCATTCGCCGAAAGAGAAGAAGGGGGTTGGATAGTATGAAGTACCAAAAAAAAATGAATCAGATGGCATTAGGCCGATTTTGTGCTTTGTTTAAGACAGTAATAGCCAATGAACTAAATTACAATTTGGCTGAAAGCGTTGTAAGTTTCTGTCCATAAAATAGAACTGATTATAGACCCCAACCAAATCCTCATATGTCCAAGAACCTCCATTTTGAATGGAGGCAGAGGTGATTTAGGGTAGACAAGGGTGTTGAATGGTGGAGGAGAGAATTGGAGGAGAATGGGATGTGGGGCCCATATTATTTTAGGGGAAAAAATAGAAAAAACCTAATTTTAGTTAGGCAACTCGTGTCCTAGAGAGTGCATTTCACGCAATGGGGGCTGATATGGTCGACTGTTTAGTTGATCTTCTTTTGTGAATAAATAAACTGTCTAGCTGAAAATGCCTTCAGTTGATCGTTGAGGACAACTTAAAGGGGTCGTTTATATATTTAACAAGTGAAGCAGTGACATTATGATACTATGGTGGAATGGATAAAATTCTTTTGCTTTTAATCAAAGGTTTCGTGTTTGAGTTTAAAAATTAAAATATATTTTTTCCTTTGACGGATCTCGAATTAATCGGAGGCTTCAGTGCTGATTACCCGGTAAAAAACCAAAAAAAATAATGGAAGTCCCTAAAATCTACTCCCTCCGTTCCAATTTATGTGAACATGTTTGAATGGACACGCAGTTTAAGAAATAATAAAAACTCTTGAAATTTATGGTCCTAAAGTATTTGTGTGGTTATACAAGTCAGGATCCAAAGTATTTGTGTGGTTATAAAAATTTCTCGTTAAGGGTAGAATTGTAAGTTTAAGCTAAATCGTTTTCAAATCTAGATAAAACTGTAAGTTTAAGCTAAATTATTTTTAAATCTAGATGAATCATTCTTTTTGGAACGCACTAAAAAAAAAATATCACACATAAATTGTAATAGAGGCAATAATAACTTTTGTCCAATGTTGTTTCTCAAAAGGACTGTTCAAATCTAATATTCTGAAAAACTAAACCAAAATCAATTCTAAAACCTTTTTCCAATCTAATTGTCTAATAAACTAAACCAAAATCTTTTGAGAGATGGTGTATTTTTTTATAAACCCAATAAAAACTTATTATCCAATTTAACGATGAAAAAATGCTATCATCAATTCGACGATTGTCAATGTCAGTATCATCAATTTCCTCTTTAACCCTCTTCTATTCATCATCATCAAATTCACTTGGCAAACTAATCATGGATTCATCATCATCAACAACAAACCACAGACTATTAGCCTTAGCTCAACAATTGCGCCTTTACAAGCCCCCACCTCCTCAATTTGACACTGATTTTGAGGAGCAAAAATTGGAAGAGAGTGCTGGGAAAGTTGTTTCTCAATTGGGTTTTCAAGAATCAGTGACACCAATTTCTGCTGTGCAAACTGAAAGATTTAAACCCAAAAGAGCTGCTGTTTTGATCTGTCTTTTTGAAGGGGATGCTGATGGGGAGCTTCGTGTTATTCTTACTAAGAGATCTTCTAAGCTCTCTACTCACTCTGGTCAGTGAATTTTCGATCCTATTTTATTTTATATAGCACACTTTGCTTTTAGTTAATGACACATTTTTATTTAGAAATAGTTTAATTTTAACTTCATGTTGATTGATTTGGCATATCTTCCTTTTTAATGTGTTAAGAAAGAATGACATATTTGTATATTTAGAAATATTGAGATGAGATTGTATTTATCCTTCTTTGTATACATTTTGTATGTTAGTTAGGAGATAGTTAGTTAGTTGATTAGTTAATACAGCTGGCAATAGTTAGTGGTTAGGATATACAACTGTCAATCACGTGTACATATAGTGCTGTACAGTTCTTAATTTCAGTGAAGCTTCATTCTTCATTCCTCTGCTCTCGTCTTTCTCCTCTTTCAGAAGCTTCGAGATTCAGCCATTGGAGCTGAACTTGAGCTTCATTGAGCTCATCTCAATCGCAGTCTTATCATGGTATCAAAGCAAGGTTAATCCTCCTCACATCGCGAGGTTAATCTTCCTCACACTCTCTCTTTCATTTACTGATTCTCTCTTCCCTTCTCTCTTTTCTGATTTTGACCTAGTATTGTCGATTTTCCCTAAGTTCGATCAATTTTTTCGATTTTAATTGATCTACCGCATAGAAATCGCGAAGTTTTGGTTCCAATCGCTTTTGCCCTGTCAAATTCAACTAATTCAGTACTCTAATGGTTGTCACTGATCAACAAGATGCAAATTCTGCTAATACGAGTACCGCGATACCTCCGAGCACCGGAATTGATCCAAGTGATCCTTTGTATCTGCACCCACCCGATAATCCTGGTGCAATGCTTGTGTCTGTCGCATTTGATGGGATAGGATATAGATCCTGGAGGCGTAGTGTCCTTCGTAGATTGTCCGTAAAGAACAAATTAGGTTTTGTCGGTGGGGAATGCAAACAACCAAATCCACAATCCCCAAATTATAGGCAGTGGGAATGATGTGACAACATGGTAACATCGTGGATCTTAAACTCTCTTTCCAAAGAGATTGCGGATAATGTGGAATATGCGAGTGATGCTGTTGAATTATGGAAGGAGCTAGAGGATCGCTATGAACAAACCAATGGAGCTAGATTATATCAAATTCAGAAAGAAATCAATGATCTCTCTCAAGGAGTCCTTGACATCACTGGCTATTATACTAAGCTGAAAAAGCTATGGGAAGAATTGAGCACTCTGAACAAAAGGACTCAGTGTAGTTGTGTTTGTAGTTGTGGGGCAAAGGAAAGCATGTACAAAGCTGAACAAGATAGAAGATTGATACAGTTTCTCATGGGACTCAACGAAATGTATACTGGAGTTCAAGGAAGTATCCTTATGATGAATCCACTGCCTACAATGGCCCAAGCCTTTTCTTTACTTGTCCAGGATGAAAAGCAAAGGGAGATCAAACCAAATAATCAACTGTCAATTGAGTCCACTTCTTTGAATGTGAACAATGCAGGACCAAGTCCTTTTAGAATCAATTTCTCACCAAATTACAATTACTCTAGAAACAGCAGAGGTCGTCCTATGTGTGATTTTTGCAAGAGACCAGGCCACACTAGATATAAGTGTTACAAATTGCATGGTTATCCACAAAATAGGCAGAACTTTGCACGATATCCTCAGAGTACTCAGAGCTCCAATCAAAATTTTAGACCAAACAGAGGAAAAAGGATGCTAGCAAATGTGCAAGGAATGCCAGCTGATGCAATGACAAGCAAGCTTGATAAGTGTGATGACCAAGATGAGAATCAGAATGTTAACTTGATTAAGGAACAATATGGACAACTTGTTAACCTGCTTCAGCATTTCTAACTTGGCAATAATGGAGAGAACTCTAACAACTCAAATCCTATCAATGCTGTGAACTTTGCAGGTATTGTTGTTTGCACATCCTCTATTGATTTTGATAAACTATCTTGTAGATGCTTTGAATCAAAGATTGACATATGGATACTAGATTCAGGAGCCTCAAACCACATCACCTTTAACAAATCCCTAATGTCTGACATTGTAATCTTGCCTTATCCCCTTTTAGTTGTTTTACCAAATGGCTATAAAGTAAATGTGACAGAAATTGGAAATGTAAAACTTGCACCTGTGATCACTTTGTATAAAGTTCTCCACATTCCTTCATTCAAATTCAATCTTATTTCTGTATATTGGTTGAGCAAATACCTAAGAGGTATGACTTCTTTCACTCACAACACTTGTCTTCTACAGGCCCCTTCACTGAAGAGGCCTCTGGAGATTGGTAAAGTCAAGGATGAACTGTACCTGCTGTGCTCTCAATGTCTGAGAAACAAGAGTCTGACTAGCAAAACTACTGTTTGTTCTTCTACTCATTCCTGTGATGTAAATAGTCATTTCTTGAACAACTTACATCCTCATGCATCTGTAAATAGGTCATCCTTGAGTCATCAATGTCCAATTGTAAATAATCCATCTCTGAATAATAAGAATCACTGTTCTGTCTCCAATGATGTTGATCTTCTATGGCATAACAGGCTAGGACATGTGCCTTTTGTAAAAATGAGGGGAATATCCTTCGTACTAGTTTTTTTCTCTCCTAGACAACCTTTTATTTGTTCAATCTGCCCTATGGCTATACCGGGTAGGCTTCCCTTTCCTCAAAGGACAAGTACTTCAAACAGAATTTTTGAACTCTTACATGTGGACCTATGGGCCCTTACCATGAGTGTACACATGACAAGTACAAATACTCTATTACTATGGTTGATGATTTTAGCAGGTCCACTTGGACTCACCTGCTAACATGTAAAAGCAATGCCCTCCAAACTATCAAAGCTTTTGTTTCCTTAGTTGAAAACCAATTTAAAACCTCCATCAACTCCATAAGATCTGATAATGGACCGGAGTTTGTTAACACTGAAGCTGCATTGTTCTTTCAATCCAAAGGGATCATTCACCAAAAAAGTTGCCCCTATACCCCTCAACAGAATGGAGTAGTAGAGAGGAAACACAGATACCTTCTTAAAACAGCCAGAGCCTTATTATTTCAGTCCAAACTGCCTTTAAAGTGTTGGGGAGAATGTATTCTGATAGCCACCTACATCATAAATAGACTGCCTACCACCTATCTCAAAAATAAGTCTCATTTTGAAGTCTTGTACAATAAGAAACTAGATTACTCTCAATTGAGAAGCTTTGGTTGCCTCTGTTTACTGACAGTACCAAGATCTATAGAGATAAGTTTGAACCAAGAACAACACCACATGTCTTTGTAGGCTATCCCTTTGGCACAAAAGGTTACAAAGTGTTGAGTTTAGCTGGCAAAAGAATCCACATTTCCAGAGATGTAGTGTTTCATGAGTCTGTTTTCCCCTTCACTTTCAATTCCAAGTCTTCCTCCTTTCCTTCAACTCTTCATCCACCTCCTCTCAGTCCCACAGTTGATACCAACACAGAGCCACTCTCAGAAGGAACTGTGAGTGATCAAAGGAATGCATGCAATACACCCAATGTTATGTCACCTTCCCCTACTACTTCTTCTTCCACTGATCATTTACACTTTTCATCTTCACCCGTCACTGCAGACTCATCACCAACACAGAATACCTCCATCCCACACATCTCCAACTCACCTTCAACACAACACACACCTGACCCAATTCCACCCTTGAAAAGGTCACTAAGAGAACATATAACACCTGCATACTTGAAAGATTACATATACTCTGTGCATCAGCCTGCCTTACATAAACAAACAACTGCACTTAAACATTCTGACTTCTCTCTGAATGCACTATTTTCTAAACATCATTACATTTCTGCTAATACGTTCATGATAGTCAATCTTTGGTAAGTAGCATATGCAATGATAGTGAACCATCTTCTTTTGAGGAAGCTGCCATCAATCCTGCTTGGCAAGCAGCTATGGTTCAGGAATTTGAAGCTCTTTATGCCAACAACACATGGGACCTAGTACCACTGCCTCCGGGGAAGAAGGCAATTGGATGCAGGTGGGTTTACAAAGTGAAACACTCAGCAGATGGAACCGTTGAAAGATTTAAAGCTAGATTAGCAGTGAATTACACAGAGACTTTTTCCCCTGTAGTGAAGATGAATACAGTCAGGACACTTATTGCAGTTGCAATAAAGAGTGGGTAGAACATCTTCCAATTGGATGTAAACAATGCATTTCTTCATGGTGATTTGCATGAAAAAGTGTACATGGAAGTCCCTCCAGGACTTTTGGTGGATAGCCAAGGTTTGGCTTGTAAATTGAATAAATCTCTATATGGGCTGAAGCAGACAAACAGACAATGGTATGAAAAACTAAGGCATTGTGTTCAAGGGGACATGAACATTCTATGAATGACTACTCCCTATTTTCCAAGAGGAAGGGGGACTCAGTTGTGTATGTAGCAGTTTATGTGGATGATGTCCTGCTGACAGGGACAGACTAATCAGAAATGGATCAATTGAAGACCTTCTTACACAACAAATTCAAAATCAAGGATCTGGGAAAGCTACACTACCTGGGCTTGGAAATTCTATACAAGGTAGATGGTGTTATTATTTCACAAAGAAAATTTCTCCTTGATTTGCTAAAGGAGTATGACTGCTTGGAGTACAGTACTCTTGTTTCACCCCTTGATCCCAATGTGAAACTAAGAGCAAAAGAGGGGGTGCCCTTGACAGATCCCACTTATTACAGAAAGCTGGTTGGAAAGTTAAACTTCCTCACAAACACAAGGTTGGATATTGCTTTTAGTGTGCAACACCTCAGCTAGTTCATGCAGGACCCTAGGGAGCCTCATTTGCAAGCTGCCTTCCATTTATTGAGATATCTCAAGGGTGATCCTACTCTAGGTGTGTTTATGTCCAATGATTCAGACTGGTTAATTAAAACCTATTGTGACTCTGATTGGGCAGCTTGCCCAGACACAAGGAAGTCTATTAGTGGCTATATTGTTCTATTGGGAAGCAGTCCTATCAGCTGGAAATCCAAAAAGCAAGAGACTGTCTCATTGTCCTCAGCAGAAGCTGAATACAGATCTTTGAGAAAGTGGTTGGGGAGTTAGTCTAGTTGAAAAGATTACTTGATGAATTAATAGTTTCCTCTTCTAGTCCTGTTAAAGTGTTTTGTGATAGTGAGTCAGCCTTACATATAGCAAGAAACCCAGTGTTTCATGAACGCACCAAACATATTGTGGTGGACTGCCACTTTGTTCGAAAATAACTACAAGACTTTGCATCACGTTGCCACCAATGACCAGCTTGCAGACATTCTTATCAAGGCTCTCACAGACATCAAGCATTCTACTGTTCTGAACAAGTTGGCTGTGCTTTCCCCACTTCCAACTTGAGGGGGAGGGGGGGGTATTGAGATGAGATTGTATTTATCCTTTGTTGTAAACATTTTGTATGTTAGTTAGGAGATAGTTAGTTAGTTGATTAGTTAATACAGCTGGCAATAGTTAGTGGTTAGGATACACAACTGTCAATCACGTGTACATATAGTGCTGTACAGTTCTTAATTTCAGTTAAGCTTCATTCTTCATTCCTCTGCTCTCGTCTTTCTCCTCTTTCAGAAGCTTCGAGATTCAGCCATTGGAGCTGAACTTGAGCTTCATTGAGCCCATCTCAATCGCAGTCTTATCGTGGTATCAAAGCAAGGTTAATCCTCCTCACATCGCGAGGTTAATCTTCCTCACACTCTCTCTTTCATTTACTGATTCTCTCTTCCCTTTTCTCTTTTCTGATTTTGACCTAGTATTGTCGATTTTCCCAAAGTTCGATCAATTTTTTCGATTTTAATTGATCTACCGCATAGAAATCTAGAAGTTTTGGTTCCAATCGCTTTTGCCCTGTCAAAGTCAACTAATTCAGTACTCTAATGGTTGTCACTGATCAACAAGATGCAAATTCTGCTAATATGAGTACCGCAATACCTCCGAGCACCGGAATTGATCCAAGTGATCCTCCGGAATTAAACTTTAAACTTCTCATTTTACCCTTAATGAGATGATTTTTATCCAACTATCCATATAAATGTTTGTGACTTGTTTTAAGCCACTAGTTTCAAAAGGCTTTACTTTCTTAAATTTAGTGTCTTGTCAAAAGCTGATATGTAAATTGGGACGGAGGGAATATCTATTTATTGTTTTGAATTTTTTTTGGCTGGAGCTGAGAGGAGGGGTTATGTTGGTTGATTGATCATCATAGTGTAGTGGGGTTTTGGCTGATTATATGCAGAACCTGTAATTTATGTTAAAGGACATATCTTTTAGTATTGCAGTGAAATGAGTCTGAATAGAACGGTTTGGATGTAGACAGAGGCGGATCCAAGATTTTAAGTATATGGGTTCCTGTCGCAATTTCAAATTAGTATATAATAATAACTGGGTTCACAAATAGATATTTAATAATTTTTTTTTAACAAAAATACAGGTTCTACGCGAAAGTTATTAGGTTCCCGGGAACCCA
This sequence comes from Nicotiana glauca, assembly GCA_026770625.1. Lineage (NCBI taxonomy): Eukaryota > Viridiplantae > Streptophyta > Magnoliopsida > Solanales > Solanaceae > Nicotiana > Nicotiana glauca. The sequence goes on along the minus strand of MU782710.1, from coordinate 45,365 downwards.
TATATTACACTCTAGATCCGCCCCGGGATATAGAGGCCAAGGATTCATATGGGCGACAGACTCCAAATAATTTTTGGGATTGAGATGTAGTTGATTGGTTGTTTTGATATATGGTTGTGATTTGAAGCAATGCAAGATGTATGCAGTTTACGTTGGCAATGGTTATAGTGTGGTCAGATGTATGTTTGGAATTTATTCAGAACAGTGAATTTTGCTCAGCTATAATGTGAAATTCCCTAGCTTATGGAAAATTCTTCTATTGGTTTTGCATGATAAAATAGTAAGTCTTGAAATTTAACCAGTTTGCTTTTAGATTTATAAGATGATTGTAGTCCACTATTGGTACTTGGTAATGAAGATTGTTACGTGTCCCACATTGGTTGTGGAAATGAGAGCCAGATGGTCTTGGCCCAAGGGCCATTTTCTTCACATATAGCAGAGCCAGATCCATTCATATTCTTGGTTTCCCAATATTGGGCCCCCTAGGTTGTGTTATCCACGACCAAATATATAGGCTTGGTCGTGTGAAAGGTGTTAAGTGTCCTATAATGGTTGACGATATATGGTCTTGGGCAACCGTTAGATCATAGCTAACTTTTGGAATTGAATTAGAGCCATATTCCTTTTTTAACAAAGACTTTTAGTCTATCCAATATCCTTGTTTTCGTCCAGTTGATTTCACGTGTTAAATTGATTGCTAAAACTAAGCTGACAGAATTGTGTAAGAGTCTTCTTGTTTTCTCTAGAGATTGTGGTTGGATGCTTCTGATAACCAGTTTGATACAGATGTATTGTACCTCGCAAATTTTCTCTAATTGATCCATACTTCTGTTTATTCAAGATATGAATTTTGTACAATCTTATTACCAAACTGCTTAAAGTATTTTAACTTAACATTTGGTGTTATTTATACTATCCTCTGCGACATAATATAGTGCTAGATTAGCTGATTTGAACTAAAACGTCACTCACGCAGGTGAAGTTGCATTACCTGGAGGGAAAGCAGAAGAGGGAGATGCAAGTGATGCTGACACTGCAACCAGAGAAGCAAATGAGGAAATAGGATTAGATCCTTCGTTGGTTAATATTGTGACTTGTCTTGAGCCATTCTTGTCTAAGGTATGTAATTATCATCTAGCCTATAAAGTATAAAGAAACTTCGGCTGGCTGTCATCATAGTATTGGTTGAAAGACAACTTGTTTCTTAATAAACTTGCTGAATTTTTAGCTGAGGTAAGGTCTTCGTACACACTACCTTCCCCAGGCTCCACTTGTGGGGTTTGTTGTTGTTGAAATTTAGCTGATCTTTCTAGTGAAGCGCTCAAATTTTATCAGAAAATTTGCTTGTCTACATAAATGATCAGAGAGATTTATCTGGAATGTAATAGTGAATCTGCTGAGAAAATCTTCTATGTTCTCTGTGCTAGTTAGTTGATTAATTTAGTATGGGGAACGCAATTTCATAAGGCTCAAATTGATGTTTTAGTTTTTCTTTAATTACAACAACAACAACAACAAGAAGGCATCAGTCCTAAACAAGTTGGGGTCGGCTATATGAATCCTCAATTACTATGTTCCTCATTTAGAATTTAGATTCATCTTAGACCAACATCATACAAAATTAAAAAAAAAATAAAAAATTGGGAAGTACTAGAAGCTGTTTATTTTTTCTATTGTCATAATATTTAATTATCTTTTCAACAAGATAAAAATCCATTCGAGGTTCCTTCCAAGCAGGAGCTGTGCTCTGCTAATATTAGAACTATGCTAATTTAGCTTTAGACCCCAAGTTTGTGTAGTGTTTGACTGTGTTCTTTCCTTCTCCATCGTAGCGCGATCTCCTGCAAATCTTTTATGGTGAAAGTTATCTTAGAAGTTCGCTTTATATTTAATGCATCAACATAAGAATGATATCCTCTCCTTGTTCCATGTTTCTTAACCTATCTAGGACAGGAGTCCTCATTTGGTTGGGGGAGAGAGGGGACAAAGGAAGACAACTTAGAGAAAATGGTCTATGGAAAATATGATACATTAGAAATGCAACGAAACACGAAGAACATTCACAAGTCACAAGTTGATAATTTCACATTATTGGCTGAACGTGGACCTGGATAAGTCTTTTAGACGAGTTATTGAAATGTTTAATCAGAAAAATGAAAAATTCCTACTCACTATTTCCTTCTTCTATGTCCAACTTAAAATTCAAGCATTTGTCAAAATCTATGTTGCTCGGACTCTCCGAAAATGTGGCCGGATACGTATCGGATCCTCCAAAAGTAGTGCATTTTTGAAGGATCTGACACGGGTGCGGCTACATTTTGGATAGTCGCGCAACATAGGTCAAAATTATAGATCTCTTAGTGTCTTAAAAAAGCAGCGCTGCAGTTAATGTACATTAAACAGAAAGGCATTGCATGTACTTTACTAGTGTTCGCTGATTCTTGGTTTATGTTTTGCTGCAATTATCGCACTCCAAGTTTTTTTAGTGTTATGAGTATTAAGGTGCTGGTTTTGATGTTGTCAGCTTAATTAATATACTGCATATATTTGAGCTGTATGCTGCTTCCAAAGCAAGTTAGCGTTTTTACCATTTAGCAGTGAAATAAACCAATTTCCGGAGTATATTAGAACACTGGATTATATAAACTTACACATTCTGAAACTGCTTAAAGGATACTATAGATCTCAGAATTTAGACTTGCAAGATTATCAATAACAGAATACTTTATTAAAGAATTCGAAGATTGTTGTTGCATTAGACTTTTTTATTTTTATTTTTTTTATAACCGTGGTTTTCGGGCATCGCTTTGCGAACCCGACTAGCTGTACCCACCGGGTCCCGCTGTTTCAATGTGGGTGCGTGGTTAGTTCCACGGGGCCCTGGAGACGCGGCCGGTTTGTAATGCCCCAGTGGCCCTGGTGGGACTCGAACTGGCGACCTGAAGGACTTTGTCCTCAGGCCTTTACCAGCTGAGCTACACCTCAGAGTTTGTTGCATTAGACTTGAAATAGAAAATGTTAGTTAGTGGAGGTGATCATCGACGATATGTTCGTTAAAGCATTACACCATTTTCTAGTAGAATTTTGGAATGTCAACCATTTCCTTACAATTGAAAATGTTCTTTTACTCGTAGAACTAATTATATGTTCATTCATTTAAATATGTGCAAGATTGAGAAGCTACCTTACCCGTCTATGGGATACTATAAAAAATTATAAACAACCTAAAAGATTCTGTTTAACCTACTTTAAGGCACTTATTTGATGCTAACAAACTTTGGCTTGCCTTTTTTCCCTTAATTGCTCCTACCTTTTGTCAAGACCTTTTTTATAAATGATAGTAGTGTTCGGTCTAGTTGAGGTGCGACCTCAACTGTTCCACTGATTACCTACTACCTCCCACCAGCATAGGTACTGAGTAACTCTGTCTACCTAAGCTTAAACAGATAGAAAGAAATCATCTAGTGTTTTTTTGCCTCCATTGAGATGTGAACCTTTTGTCAAAGCATAAAACAGACAAAGGAGTAAGCCACATATATACAACAACAACAACAACAACCCAGTGTATTCCCACAAGTGGGGTCTGGGAAGCCACATATATAGTAAGATGAAAATAATCAACGTGCACTTATGGTATGTACTATGATTTTAGATCTGGTGGAGGGTACAGTTGCTCTCTTGGTTGATTAGAATGTAAGCCTGTCATCTGCTAGTAAGACCTTCCATTTTATTTTCCTCCAATTTGAGTAGCCTGCCATCAGCAATCCACCATCTGAAATAAAGAGAAACAATATCTATAAAAAGAAGGAAAATGTTAATAATGGCAAAGAAAATGAAATTCCTCTTATTTACATGGCTTACCATGTCGACTAAGCAAAGGCAATAATGCATTTTAGGATGTAAGATTTAGTTGGTTATCTTAGGTTATCACTTGGTAGTTCTTGAAATAGCTATTAAGAGCAATTTTCTTCTTGTTTGGCCGAACTCGTTGTTGCATCATCCTGGAAGTCTTTGGTAGATCTCGTTTCAGATTTCTTTGTTGTTAGCTCATCCATTTTGTTCAAGCTTTTACCAAGTTTGTCTTGTCTAAAACTTGTTGCTGTTAAATTTTTTGCATTTACACAGTTGTGAGTTGCTGCCATGTGACCAGGAGGTCACAAGTTCGTGCCGTGAAAACAATCTCTTGCAGAAATGCAGGGTAAGGCTGCGTATAATAGACCCTTGTGGTTCAGCCCTTCCCGGGATCCTGCACATAGCGGCAACGTATTGCACCGGGCTGCCTTTTTTTTTACACAACTGTGAACCCGAAATTTGATCCTGATAAGTGTCACTATAATGGAGAAATCATTTTACTAGCAACGGAACAAACCCTTTTTTTTTGGTTGCCTGTGTATTTCTCATACATTTGTTATTTTTGCAGCATCTTCTTAGAGTAATACCTGTAATTGGGATTCTCTCCAACAAAAAAGAATTCAATCCCACTCCTAATATTGCTGAAGTAGAAGCAGTTTTTGATGTCCCATTGGAGATGTTTCTCAAGGTTTGTACTTCCCTTCGACAAGTGACGAATACATTTCTTCCATTTCCTGTGTACTCACGCGAAGTATCTTTATTCAGGACGAGAATAGGAGAACAGAAGAACGAGAATGGATGGGCGAAAAGTATCTGATTCATTTGTTCGACTACGAGTTGGAAAACAAGAAATACTTGATCTGGGGTCTAACTGCTGGGATTTTAATTAGAGCAGCATCAGTTGTGTATCAGAGACCACCTGCATTCTTGGAACAAAATCCTAAATTCAAGCTCCCTAAAGTGGTGGACAAGGATACTACAATGAGTTAACTTTGATCCTTGTAATTCTTGTATAATCCAGCTTGTGTAGTAAATTAATTAAATGCACATAGTGAAGTATTATGTATTCTTCAAACCATTTGATGTAGTCAAAGAATTTAAGAACACAAATAATAATTTTTACATCATTTTATATAAAATACCTTTCTCACAGTATTTCTGCTTTACGAGTTCAATCCTAAGTCCTTGACAAGGGAGTTTACACGGGGGACAGGGACGGATCCAAACTTGTGACCTATGGGTTCACGTGAACCCAATAGCTTTTGTCCAAACAGTGTAAATGTGTTCGAAAAATTTACTAATTATATATAAATATTTGAATGTGAGCCCAGTTATTATTAAAAATTTACTCTAGGTCGTTGTAGGAATCCATAAACATTAAATTCTGAATTCGTTTCCGACTAGGTATGAATTTTAGTTCACTACTTTTTTGTAACGTGGTGTCGGCCCAGCTTGCACGGCATAGAGTGCAGACGCGCAATCAACAAACTCGCATAGCATATTTTGGATTTTCCATTATGTGATCAAGTTATCTGATATCCAGAAAACTCAAGAGTTAGAGAATGATGCCAGAAAGAACTATTGGATTACTCAGTGTTATCTGATACCTGTACTGATAGGAGTTAGCAAGTAGTCCATGCAATAATTGAGGTGCGCAAAAACTGTCTCGAACATGTCATAGAAACAAAATATGGAGCTCTAAACTAGTGGCAATTAAAGATAGGTAATAAATAAAGTAATAAACTATAAAGCCACTGGTTGAAGTAGGTAGTAGATTAGTTGTTGGCTTCTTTATTGCCTATTGATTTATTAACCTTATTTTATGTCCTATATAAAGTTTATGAAAAGACTATGAGAACTTCATAAATATTTGGAGAAAGTAGATGAGAAAGTTATATGATGGATTGAAAATTGCTTTCATTTCTCGTGAGACTGCCTTGGTCCAAAAGGGGTTGCCAGCCAACCAAGGACTGCAGCTGTCATGGCCTCATGGGAGAAAAATCTTTTAAAATGATGCAAAAACGTGGCATGTTTATTATTTTTCCATGTGATTGCAGACTAGTTTATGTCTTATCTTTTTTTCCCCTTCATACAGTTAATAGATCAGAAGCAAAAGGTTCAATTGGATGGGAACTCATTGTTATTTTATGTATTCGAAAATATATTCAAAACCGGTAGCAATTGACAAAATTAGAAATGTAGAAGAACAGAAATGAATCCAAGCCCACTGAATTCACAGTGTTTCTTTAAGGAACTTAATCCCTTCCTAGTATCCGGGGTTTAGGATTATGTCCTCCCATAATAGAACGGATATCCTCATTGGTGTAGTGGTACTTCAAACCTCAATGACCAACGAACTCAAAGAACAGTAGTAAATCACACTTGCTGCATTCTTTTCTGTTTTAAAACAATACAGAATGAAGAAGGAGAAATCACAATTTTCCTAAGAAAAATCTGAGGAAAAGTTCATTATTTATGGCGAAACAATGTTGGGTTATAATGAAGAGTTACAACTCTTCATGTAAGGTTGCAACTCAAAATGACTGTTTCATAAAGCTGCCATTTCTGCAAACCGCCAAATCAATTATAACGGAAAAATTAAAATGGAGGAAAATTGAATTACCATTACAGTAACTATCCAATTTGGATCAATTAATATTGCGTTAATATTAATAAATAAATTTGATCCAAAAATTAATTAATCAATCATTTGACCAAATCCGAATTCGAAGCCGAGCCGAGCGATGACGACGACGTGTAGCGACCTTCTTCTTAACTTTTTAAGAGCTAGAAGAAAAGCAATTATATATATACCCATCAAAAGTCTTTTCCTCTTCCAATATGGGACAATGCCCCTTTGTCAAAGAGAGAAAATCAAATTTTTATTTTTTCCTCCATCTCCCATTCACCCTCTTTTAAGCTCTAAGAGGCTTAAACCCAACAATTGGGGAATGGCTATATCGTAGAGATATGCATGAAAAACTGTGTGATTTACATGCAAGGATTAATCGCATCTGGATAAGTAAATTTTCCTTTGAACTTTCCGTAGTGAACTTATACCGGATATACTCGATCAATCGGTAGATTTGATAGCTTTGAACCGTCGAACTTTTGTGTATACCTAGACAATCATAAGTCACACAATCAACCCTTAACCGTCTTTGGTTCTCATTGTTGTGTTCGTTACAGCCATGAATACTGCCTGGTTTCATAAGCGCGTAGAGAACTAGCCTTGCAAAATTCTCTTTGAAGCGACTAACACTTCACACTTACATAAGTGATTTCTAAATGTGTCATCCCGTAAATATACTCTTTGATATACCCCGTATCAAATTTAGAAACCATTAAAAAGCGTTATTGCTTTATCTTTGTTATTGAACATTGTCTCATCACGAGAATGGACTAAAATTTTAGTTGACAATGTTGAACCGTCATTAATGACTTTGATTGATCTCCTTGAACCTAGATCTTGGGATCTTCAGTCTTCTAGGTAGAGTTACCGCCACAATGACTTGTCCTCGGCCATAGTCCCATTCTCCTCGATGATTTTTTAACTACCTCTCTAGTTAGGCCTTTCATAAGTGGATCCGACACATTGTCGCTTGACTTTACGTAGTCAATTGTGATGATCCCCCTAAAGAGTAGTTTCCTAGCGATTTTATGTCTCTGTCGTATATGACGAGATTTACCGTTATACATAACTCTCCCAGTCCTTCTAATTGCCGCTTGACTATCGCAGTGTATGCATATTGGTGCCAACGGTTTGGGACAAAATGGAATATCTTCCAAGAAATTCCGGAGCCATTCAATTCTTCACCGGCTTTATCTAAGGCTATAAACTCAGCCTCCATTATAGAGTGGGTAACACAAGTTTGTTTAGAGGACTTCTAAGAGACCTCTCCTCTATCAATAGTGAATACATATCCATTTGCGGACTTAGAATTAGTTAAATCGGTGATCCAATTTGCATCACAGTATCACTCAACATGATAGTTATTGTAGTGAAAAGAAAAGTTTTGGGTATGTTTTAAATATCCCAAAACTCGTTTCATCCTCATCCAATGAGATTGACCGGACTACTCGTGTATCGACTCAATTTACATAGCACAAGCTATATCTGGTTGAGTACAATTCATGATATACATTAAACATCCCAACATATGAGCATAATCCAATTGTGATATGCTTCGGCCTTTGTTCTTTGCAAGTGCAAGATTCACGTCAATTGGAGTCTTTGCAACTTTAAAATCTAAGTACTTGAATTTTTCAAGTACTGTTTTAATGTAATGAGATTGCGACAATGCCAGATCTTGAGGAGTCTTATGGATTGTAACACCCAGAATTAAATCGGCAACTCCCAAGTCTTTCATATCAAACTTGCAAGTTAGCATACGCTTAGTCGCATTTTATGTTGGCAATGTCATTACTCATTATCAGCATATCATCCACATATAAGCAAACAATGACTATGTGATTTGTTGCGTTTTTAATATACACACATTTATCACGTTCATTTATCTTAAAACCATTTATCAACATTGTTTGGTCAAATTTTGCATGCCATTATTTGGGTGCTTGTTTTAGTCCGTAAAGCGACTTAACAATTCTACATATCTTCTTTTCTTTACCTAGAACCACAAATCCTTCAGGTGTTCCATGTAAATTTCTTCCTCCAAAAACTCTATTTAAGAAGGTCGTTTTAACGTCCATTTGATGAATTTCAAAACCATATACCGCAGCTAATGCTGCTAATGTTCGTATGGACGTAATTCTTGTAACTGGATAGTATGTATCAAAATAGTCAAGACCTTCTCGTTGTCTATACCCTTTGATCATAAGTCTTGCCTTATATTTGTCAATAGTACGATCATCTTTTATTTTTCTCTTAAAAATCCATTTAGAACCCAATGGTTTGTTGCCTGAGGAAAATCAACCAATTCCCATGTATGGTTGTTCAGTATGGATTCTATTTTACTACTGGCTGCCTCTTTCCAAAATAATGATTCCAAAGAAGACATAGCTTCTTTAAATGTTCGAGGCTTATTTTTCAATAAGAAAGTCACAAAATGTGGTCCAAATGAAGCTGACGTTCTTTAACGTTTACTACGCCTTGGATCCTCCTGATTGTACGTACTTTGTTTTGTTTCTTCCCGAGATCGTTTAGATCTGTCATGACCCGGATCTCCAACCATCGGGATCGTGATGGCGCCTACTCGTGGTAGCTAGGCAAGCCAACTTATTTATCTTTTCATCATTAAACAATTATCTTAACAGTTCATAGCATCAATATAGAACATGAAGTGTAATAAGGACAATAGCGAAAGTCTGATTTATAAATACGAATCAAAATGCAGAACAGTCATTAAAAGCCTCTGCCTAAGATTTGGTATCACATTACTCACGAACTACTAAAGATGTACTAAAAATAATGGTCTGAAAGAAATATATAAGCTGTCTATCTCGAAAACAATGAGGCAACAGTCTAGAAGAGAACATAAAGAAGAGACGTCGGGCCTGCGGACGCCTGCAAGGCTACCTCAGTCTCGTATAAATGAAATCCTGCTCCCGTACTACTGCTGCTGCTGCTCCTCAAAACCTGGACCTGTGCAAAAATGCACAGAAGTGAAGTATCAGCACAACCGACCCCATGTGCTGGTAAGTGTCTAGCCTAACCCCGGCAAAGTAGTGACGAGGCTAGACTGGACACCACATAAACCTGTGCAGTTGTAAATATACAACGTAATCGAAATACCAAATCACTAACAATATGGGAGGGGGAAACATACTATGAGGAGATAACATTAATAACAAAAATCCCAAATAACAACTAAAACAGCTTAGATTCACAATAACCAAGGAAAACAATGTTCAATATAAACACATAGTGCCAACAATTGTTGCGGCGTGCAACTCGGTCCATCATTACCATTGTTGTGGCGTGCAACCCGATCCACAAATACCACAGTTGCAGCATGCAACCCAACCCATACCATTTATCAGGTATCATTGTTGCGGCGCGCAACCCGATACTCATATATCATTGTTGCGGTGCACAACCCGCTCCTCAATATCATTGTTGCGGGGCGCAACCCGCTCCTCAATATCATTGTTGCGGCGTGCAACCCACTCCTCACTATCATTGTTGCGGCGCACAACCCGCTCCTCAATATCATTTAGCAGTCTGGCCCCCCAAACAACAGTCACAATTAAGGGACATAACAATAAGCAAACATTTGACAAAAATACCGGCAAGGGAAAAGAATCCAACAAGTTCAACCAAACGTCCTGGCAAGGGAACAATCAACAACGCTTTCTTACTCTTACTTTTCTTATTTTATAATTCACTCTACCATTTTTGATCCAATTCTCCAAAGAATCCAGTTATTTCAAATACTTTCAATATTCGCATCACAATTCGAGCCAATGCTCCCAAGATTCAATTAATTATTTTACCGTTTACATGTTATCTACAACATATAGGATTTCGCCAATAAACACGGAGTTCACAACCAAGTCATGGTAAATCACATTATAAGGACTCACGGTCATGCTAGACACCAATGTATAGATACTCTTCACCATGCCTATAGATCGTACTCGATCACATAGCAATTAGCAACAAGACTCAACTCCTATTCCCTCAAGCTAGGGTTAAACCAAACACTTACCTCAAAGCCTTGAAATCCACTTAATCCTCAACTATCGCTTTACCTCGCGGTTCCACCTCCAATTCGCTCGAATCTAATCAAAAATTGTTCAATTACTTTAATAAACACTATATGAATCGATTTGAATGCATAAAAATGATTTTCCCAAGTTTTTCCCAAAAATTCCAAAAACGCCCTCGGGCCCACATGGTCAAAACTCGAGGTTCGGACAAAAACCAGATTACCCATTCCCCCGCGAACTCAAATATGTAATTTGTTTTGAAATCGGACCTCAAATCGAGGTCCAACTCCCCAATTTATAGAAAACCTAGGTTCTACCGAAAAATCCCAATTTCACCCATGAAAATCCTTGATTTCAAGTGGAAAACATGTTTAATGATGTTAAAGATTGAAACAATCGAGGCAAAATCAACTTACAAGTGATTTGGAATGAAGTTTGCTCTTGAAAAATCGCCTATGGGGTTTGGGTTTTGAAAGAATGGTGAAAAGTGATGAAATTTCGACTATGTATAAAAATTACTGGGCTGCGGATATGGCAATTGCGAACATTGGTTCGCATTTGCGAACAATGTTTTTCCTGGGATTGCGACATCTGGGATCGCATTTGCGAACCCAGGTCTGGCTGCCTAGGTTCATATTTGCGAACTATTTCTCACATTTGCGATCAAGGCCCTCTCGCTTTTGCGAGCAAGGGCGTCGCATTTGCGACTGCAGCTCTTCATACCAGACTTCGCTTTTGCGAAGTCTTTATCGCAATTGTGATCCTGCCCGGCCTTCCCCTTCTTCGCAGTTGCGATGGTTCCTTCGCATTTGCGAAGCTCGCATTTGCGAGAAATTCTTCGCAAATGCGAAGATACCAGAACTGAGGAATACCAGCCTTTTCAAATATGAGAAATGCAATCTGATGCCTATCCAAAACTCACCCGATCCCTCGGGGCTCCAAACCAAACATGCACACAACCTCAAAAACATCCTACGGACTTGCTCGTGCGATCAAATCGCCAAAATAACGTCAACATCAATGAATCAAGCCTCAAAACTCATGATTTTTCTTCTAAACTTCATAAACTTTCAAACTTGGAACTTATAGTCCGAAACACGTCAAACGACGTCCGATTTCGACCAAACTTCACTGAAAGCACTTAAACAATATATAATAGTTGTACCGGGCGTCGGAACCAAAATATGAGCCCGATACCATAGTCTTTTAGTCAGTTTTCATTTCCATTTTCCTTAACAATTTCAGAAAAACAATTTCACGGAAAAATTCATATCTCGGGCTCTAGACCTCCGAATTCGACTCCGGGCACATGCCCGAGTCCCATATTTCTCTACGGACCTTCGGAGACTGTCCAATCTTGGGTCCGGGTCTGTTTACCAAAAATATTGACCAGATTCAACTATAATCATATTAATATCAAAATTCTTCAAATTTTTCACAAAATTCACATATTTCAACATAAAAGTTTTTCGGCTACACAGCCGGACTGCGCGCGCAAATCGAGGCAAGTAAAAATGAGGTTTTTAAGGCCTCGAAAGCATGGAACGAGTGAGGAAATAGGTGATGACCCTTTGGGTCATCACATCCTCCACCTCTAAAACAACCGTTTGTCCTCGAACGAGCAAAAGAAAGAAGTACCTGAGTCGGGGAACAAATGTGGATAACCGCTCTGCATATTAGACTCGGGCTCCCAGGTTGAGGCCTCCGGGGGCTGACCTCTCCACTGAACATGCACAGACGGAAAACTCCTAGATCTTAACTAACGAACCTGCCGGTCTAGAATAACCGGCTCCTCCTTGTAAGATAAATCCTTGTCCAACTGGACAGTGCTGAAGTCTAACACACGTGTCGGATCGCCGTGGTACCTCCGAAGAATAGATACATGAAAATCTGGATGCAAAGCTGATAAGCTAGGTGGAAATGCAAGTCTATAAGCCACCTCTCCCACTCGATCAAGAATCTCAAGCGGACCGATATACCTAGGGCTAAGCTTGCCCTTCTTTCCGAACCTCATGACGCCCTTCATAGGCGACACCCGGAGCAATACCCGCTCACCAACCATAAAATCTACATCTCGAACCTTACGGTCTGCATAACTCTTCTGCCTAGACTGAGCTGAACGCAACCTTTCCTGAATGATCTTGACCTTATCTAAGGCCTCCTGAACTAAGTCTGTACCCAATAACCGATCCTCTCCCGGCTCAAACCATCCGACTGGAGACCGACATTGCCTACCATACAATGCCTCATATGCAGCCATCTGGATGCTGGACTAGTAGCTGTTGTTGTAGGCGAACTCAGCCAAGGGCAAAAACTGATCCCACGAACCTCCAAAATCAGTGACACAAGCTCGGAGCATATCCTCCAAAATCTGTATAGTCCTCTCGGACTGGCCGTCCGTTTGAGGATGGAATGCGGTGCTCAACTGAACCTGGGTGCCTAACTCTTGCTGGACCGCTCTCCAGAAGCGCGAGGTAAACTGCGTACCCCGATCTGAAATGATGGATACCGGTACACCATGAAGGCGAACAATCTCCCGGATATAAATCTCAGCTAACCTCTCAGATGAATAGGAGACTGCCACTGGAATGAAATGCGCTGATTGGTCAGCCTGTCCATAATGACCCAAATAGCATCAAACTTCTTCCGAGTCAACGGAAGTCCAGTAACGAAATCCATGGTAATCCTCTCCCACTTCCACTCGGGAAGCTCAATCCGCTGAAATAAACCACCGGGTCTCTGATGTTCATACTTGACCTGCTGATATTTCAAACACTGAGCCACATACGTAACAATATCCTTCTTCATCCTACGCTACCAATAATGCTGCCGCAAGTCCTGATACATCTTCGCGACGCCCGGGTGAATAGAATACCGAGAACTATGGGCCTCTGCTAAGATCAACTCTCGAATCCCATCAATATTGGGCACACAAACTCATCCCTACAATCTCAAAACACCATAATCCCCTAAGGTCACCTTCGTGGCACCTCCACGCTGCACCGTGTCTCTCAGAACACACAAATGGGGATCATCAAACTGCCGATCACGGATACGTTCCAATAGAGAAGAACGAACGACCGTGCAAGCCAATGCTCTGCTAGGCTCAGAAATATCTAATCTCACAAATCGATTGGCCAAGGACTGAATATCTAACGCAAACGGTCTCTGGCTGACCGGGATATAGGCAAGACTACCCATGCTGGCAGACTTCCTACTCAATGCATCGGCCACCACATTGGCCTTACCCGGGTGATATAAGATAGTAACATCATAATCTTTCAACAACTCTAACCACCTCCTCTGCCTCACATTCAACTCCTTCTGCTTGAACAAGTACTGAAGGCTCTTGTGATCCGTGTACACCTCACACGTCACACCATATAGATAATGCCTCCAAATCTTCAAAGCATGAACAACCGCTGCCAACTCTAGGTCATAAACCGGATAATTCTTCTCATGGATCTTCAACTACCTCGAAGCATAGGCAATGACTTTGCCATCCTGCATCAATACTACTCCCAGCCCAATACGGGAAGCATCACAATAGACTGTGTAAGGCCCTGAACCTGTGGGCAAAACCAATACCGGTGCTGTAGTCAGAGTTGTCTTGAGCTTCTAAAAGCTCGCCTCACACTCGTCTGACCACCAGAACTGGGCATCCTTCTGGGTCAATCTGGTCATCGGGGCTGTAATAGACGAAAATCCCTCTACAAACCGATGGTAATAACCTGCTAACCCCAAGAAACTACGAATCGTGGTCACTAAAGCTGGTCGAGGCCAATTCATGACTGCCTCAATCTTCTTTGGGTCCACCTGAATACCCTCTGCTGATATAATATGACCCAGAAATGCAATCGAACTCAACCAGAACTCGCACTTCGAAAACTTAGCATATAACTGTCTATCCTTCAGAGTCTGGAGAACCACTCTGAGGTGCTGCTCGTGCTCTTCCCGGCTGTGGGAGTACACCAGAATATCGTCTATAAAGACTATCAAGAACAAGTCTAGATAAGGCCTGAACACTCGGTTCATCAACTCCATAAATATTGATGGGGCATTGGTCAACCCAAATGACATGACTAAAAACTCGTAGTGCCCATACCGAGTGCGGAATGCTGTCTTAGGGACATCAGACGCCCTAATCCTCAGCTGATGGTAGCCAGATCTTAAGTCTATCTTTGAGAACACTCTTGCTCCCTGAAGCTAGTCAAATAAATCATCAATCCTCGGCAGTGGATATTCGCTCTTTATCGTCACCTTGTTCAACTGCCGTTAATCAATACACATCCGCATCGAACCATCCTTTTTCTTTACAAATAACACCGGCGCACCCCAAGGAGAAACACTAGGCTTGATAAAACCCTTATCTAGTAAATCCTGCAACTGGTCCTTTAATTCTTTTAACTTTGGCAGGGCCATGCGATACGGTGGAATAGAAATGGACTGCGTGCCCGGAACCAGATAAATACAGAAATCAATGTCCCTATAGGGTGGCATACCCAGCAGGTCTGAAGGGAAAACCTCAGGAAACTCCCGAACAATAGGAACCGAGTCAATGGAAGAAACCTCTACGCTGGAGTCGCGAACATATGCCAGATAAGCTAAACACCCCTTCTCGACCATGCGTCGAGCCTTAACATAGGAAATAACACTGTGAGTGGTATGACCTGAGGTCCCTCTCCACTCTAGTCGGGGCAATTCTGGCAAGGCCAAGGTCACTGTCTTGGCGTGACAATCTAAGATAGCATGATACGGGGACAACTAATCCATCCCCAATATGACGTCGAAATCCACCATATCTAAAAGCAATAAATCAGAACGGGTCTCAAGACCCTCAAACACAACCATACAGGAACGATGCACCCGGTCGACTACTACGGAGTCACCCACCGGCATAGACACATAAACAGGAATGTCCAAAGCATAACTAGACATAGCCAGGCAGGGTGCAAAATAGGAGGCCACATATGAATATGTAGACCCAGGGTCAAATAACACTGACGCATCTTTATCACAAACCAGAATAGTACCTGTAATAACAGCATCTGACGCCTCCGTCTCTGGCCTGGCTGTCAAAGCATAAAATTGGGGCTCAACCCTACCTCCCTAAACCATGTCTCTAGGACGATCGGCCACCGGCTGACCCCTACCTCTGGCGGCACAGCCTCCACCTCTACGTTCCTGACCTCCACCTCTATGATCCCTACCCCCGCCCCTGGCTGGCTGGGCAGGCTGTGAGTCAACTGGTGCCTGAATCATGGGTCAAGGAACCTACTGTTGTGACTGTGTACCTCTCAATCTCGGGCAGGCTCTCCTGATGTGACTATACTCACCACACTCATAACATCCCCCTGTATGATGAGACTGGCCCTGACGGCCCGAATGACCTCTATGAACACTCTGAAGAGGTTGTGCATTGATGGGCTGCTGATCAGAATACTGCCCACGAAAACCACGATCACCTGAGACACCCTGTGAAGCCTGGAAGGCTGACTGAAAAGGCCTGGAAGACTAACCCCTATCATAAGAATCCCTGCCTCCAGATGAGGCACCAACGAATCGACCTGAGTGACGGGGCCTCTTGTATGCCCTATGAACACCCCCCTGTGGCAGAACCATCTCGATCCTCCGAGCCATATTGGCCGCCTCCTAAAAAGTAATGTCACTACCCACCTCTCTGGCCATCTGAAGACGAATAGGCTGGATCAAACCATCAATAAATCTCCTCACCCTCTCCCTATCATTGGGGAGTATGACGAGGGCATGTCGAGCTAGATCGATAAACCGGGTCTCATATTGGGTGACCGTCATAGACCCCTGCTGGAGGCGCTCAAACTGCCTCCGATAAGCATCCCTCTAAGTAACGGGAAGAAACTTCTCTAGGAACAACTTCGAGAACTGATCCCAAGTCAAAGGCGATGACCCTACTAGTTCGGCTGAACAGTAAACCCTCCACCAAGTCTTGGCAGATCCAGATAAACGAAAACCCGCAAAATCAACTCCATTGGACTCCACAATGCCCATGTTCCGAAGAACATCGTGGCAACTATATAGGAAATCCTGGGGGTCCTCAGAAGAAGCTACACTGAATGAAGCAGTGAAGAGCTTGGTGAATCTGTCCAACCTCCATAAAGCATCTGCGGACATAGCCGCTCCATCACCGGTCTGTGCAACTACCCCCGGATGAACTGCCGTAGCTGTGTGAACCAGTGGAACCTGAGTCTGGGGAGCTACCTACTCTAGAGTACGTGCAGCAGGAGTCTGGGCTCCTCCTCCAGCCTGGGAAGTGGCTGGTGCTGCAGGAAGCAATCCTGCTCGGGTGACACTCTCCATGAGGCCAACCAACCGGACCAAGGCATCCTGAAGAACTGGGGTAGCAATAAACCCCTCTAGGACCTGAGATGGGCCCACCGGAACTGTCTGGGCTGGGGCCAGAACCTCCTCGTCAAGGCCAACTTGAGGGTCTGCCACTGGTGTTGCTGCTGGTGGCTGGGCCCTGCCCCTACCTCGGCCCTAGCATGGCCACGTCCTCTGCCCCTAGCGGGAGCTACCTGGGGCTCGGATTGCTGATCGGTGGATGAGGAAGTGCGTGTTCTCGCCAACTGCAAAAGAACAGAGTAGAAATTCAATCAGCATGTGAGAAACCAAATCGCACGACAAGAAAGAACAAATTAGAGATTTTTCCTAACTCAATAGACTCTGGGGAACAATTATAGACGTCTCCGTACCTACCCCTCAGACTCTACTAAGTTTGTCCGTGAGTTGTGAGACCTATGTAACCTAGTGCTCTGATACCAACTTGTCACGACCCGGATCTCCTACCATCGGGATCGTGATGGCGCCTACTCGTGGTATCTAGGCAACCCAACTTATTTACCTTTTCATCATTAAACAATTATCTTAACAGTTCATATCATCAATATAGAACATGAAATGCAATAAGGACAATAGCGGAAGTCTGATTTATAAATACGAATCAAAACGCGGAACAGTCAGTAAAAGCCTCTGCCAAAGATTTGGTGTCACATTACTCACGAACTACTAAAGATGTACTAAAAACAATGGTCTGAAAGAAATATATAAGCTGTCTATCTCGAAAACAATGAGGCAACAGTCTAGAAGAGAACATAAAGAAGAGTCGCCGGACCTGCAGACGCCTGCAAGGCTACATCAGTCTCGTATAAAAGAAATCTTGCTCCCGTACTGCTGCTGCTGCTGCTCCTCAAAACCTGGACCTGTGCAAAAATGCACAGAAGTGTAGCATCAGCACAACAGACCCCATGTGCTAGTAAGTGTCTAGCCCAACCTCGGCGAAGTAGTGACGAGGCTAGACTGGACACCACATAAACCTGTGCAGTTATAAATATACAACGGAATCGAAATACCAAACCACTAACAATATGGGAAGGGGAAACATACTATGAGGAGATAACATTAATAACAAAAATCCCAAATAACAACTAAAACAGCTTAGATTCACAATAACCAAGGAAAACAATGTTCAATATAAACACATAGTGCCAACAACTGTTGCGGCGTGCAACCCAGTCCATCATTACCATTGTTGTGGCGTGCAAGCCGATCCACAAATACCACAGTTGTAGCGTGCAAGCCGACCCATACCATTTATCAGGTATCATTGTTTCGGCGCGCAACCCGATCCTCATATATCATTGTTGCGGCACACAACCCGCTCCTCAATATCATTGTTGCGGCGCGCAACCCGCTCCTCAATATCATTGTTGCGGCGTGCAACCCGCTCCTCAATATCATTGTTGCGGCGCGCAACCCGCTCCTCAATATCATTTAACAGTCTGGCCCCCCAAACAACAGTCACAATTAAGGGATATAACGATAAGCAAACATTTGACAAAAATCCCGACGAGGGAAAAGAATCCAACAAGTTCAACCAAACGTCCCGGCAAGGGAACAATCAACAACGCTTTCTTAATCTTACTTTTCTTATCTTATAATTCACTCTACCATTTTGAGCCAATGCTCCAAAGAATCCAGTCATTTCAAATACTTTCAATATTCGCATCACAATTCGAGCCAATGCTCCCAAGATTCAATTAATTATTTTACCGTTTACATGTTATTCACAACATATAGGATTTAGCCAATAAACACGGAGTTCACAACCAAGTCACGGTAAATCACATTATAAATACTCACGGTCATGCTAGACACCAATGTATAGATTCTCTTCACCATGCCTATAGATCGTACTCGATCACATAGCAATTAGCAGCAAGACTCAACTCCTATTCCCTCAAGCTAGGGTAAACCAAATACTTACCTCAAAGCCTTGAAATCCACTTAATCCTCAACTATTGCTTTACCTCGCGGTTCCACTTCCAATTCGCTCGAATCTAATCAAAAATTGTTCAATTACTTTAATAAACACTATATGAATTGATTTGAATGCATAAAAATGATTTCCCCAAGTTTTTCCCAAAAATTCCAAAAATGCCCCCAGGCCCACGTGGTCAAAACCCGAGGTTTAGATAAAAACCAGATTACCCATTCCCCTGCGAACTCAAATATATAATTTATTTTGAAATCGGACCTCAAATCGAGGTCCAACTCCCCAATTTATAGAAGACCTAGGTTCTACCCAAAAATCCCAATTTCACCCATGAAAATCCTTGATTTCAAGTGGAAAACATGTTTAATGATGTTAAAGATTGAAAGAATCGAGGCAAA
>MU782710.1:0-24529 GCA_026770625.1 Nicotiana glauca | reverse complement strand
TATATATATATATATATATATATATATATATATATATATATATATATATATATATATATATATAAATATATATTAGCATTATTTGATTCTATAGCCGTTTTATTATGAATGTCGGAACTTTCTGATTTATGAACCAGAAATCGATATGCTTTACTATTGCATATCCTACGAAACACAATCAATGATGTTCGGTCCTATTTTTACCCTTTTGGGTCTAGGAAATTGCACTTTTGCCAAACCTCCTACACTTTAAAATAATTCAAGTTGGGCTTCCTCCCTTTCCAGTTTTCATATGGAATGGATTGCATTTTGCTATGGGGGACTCAATTTAATAGCTGGTTAGCCGTAAGAATGGCTTTCCCCCACAAGTTATGTGCAAAACAGAACTTATCAACAAAGCCTTCATTATTTCTTTAATGATCGATTCTTTCTTTCCACAATCCCATTGGATTGGGGCATGTAAGGGGCCATTGTTTGATGAAAAATTCCATATTCTAAACATATCTCTTCAAAAGGAGATTCGTATTCACCACCACTATCACTTCTTATCATTTTGATTTTCTTGTTAAACTGCGTTTCAACTTCATTTTTGTATTGCTTGAATGCATCTATTGTTTCATCTTTACTATTAAGTAAATAAATATAGCAATATCGAGTATTGTCGTCAGTAAAAGTTATGAAATACTTCTTTCCACTACGAGATGGTATTGACTTCATGTCGCAAATATCTGTGTGAATTAAGTCTAAAGGATTTGAATTCCTTTCAACTGACTTATAAGGATGTTTAACATACTTAGATTCCACAGATATTTGACATTTTGATTTGCCGGATTCAAACTTAGGCAATACTTCCAAATTAATTATTTTTTGCAAGATTTTATAATTGACATGTCCCAGACGTATATAACATAAATTATTTGACTCAAGTAAGTAAGAAGAAGCTGAAATTTTATTATTGTCAATAACAATTACATTAAGCTCAAAAAGGCCCTTAGTAACATTTTCCTAAGTACATCTCGTTCTTTATGAGAAGTGAAATAGAAACTAAGTTCTTCCGTATTTCAGGAACATGATAAATGTTTTTCATATTCACCACCTTGCCAGAGGTCATCTTCAGGAATATCTTTCCATAACCTTCAATTTTGGCCATTGCAAAATTTTCCATAAAAATGGTCTTGTCCGGTGCAGCGGAAGCATATGAAGCAAATGCTTCTCTAATAGCACAAGCATGGCGGGTGGCACCAAAATTAATCCACCACTCATTAGGATTTCCAAGTAAATTGCATTCAGAAAACATAACACATAAGTCATCAATATCATCATTTGTTCGAACCATATTTGCGTGACCCTTTTTCTTCTCTTTTTTTGGAGCACGGTATTCTGCAGTTTTATGTCCAACATTTCCACAATTGTGGCAATTTCCCTTGAATTTCTTCTTGCTGGGATAATTTTTTGGTCCAGAAGACTTCTTCCGCTTCTTCGGATTAGTTGGAGCAGTTTCAACTATATTTGCTCCCATAATTGTTGAGTTCCCACATGTCTTCTTTTCTGCAACTTTATTTTCCTCTTCAACCTTAATCGAACGATGAGATCTTCGAGTTTAATCTTCTTGTGTTTGTGTTTCAAGTAGTTCTTAAAGTCCCTCCATAAATGAGGAAACTTCTCAATCATTGCTACAACTTGAAACGCCTCATTGATGACCAAACCTTCAATAAAAAATTCATAATTAGTAACAGAATTGATACTTTCAACAAAAATATTAATTCGGACTATACCTTCAGCAAGGAAATCATATACCTTCAGCAAGGAGATCATGAATGACAACTTGCAGCTCTTGAACTTGGGTAATGATAGGCTTGGTGTCTACCATCTTATAATCCAAAAAATTGGCTGCAACGAACTTCTTCAAACCGACATCCTCAGTTTTGTACTTCTTTTCCAACGTCTCCCATAGTTCTTTCGAAGTTTTCACATTCTATAGACGTTGTAAAGATCATCCTCCAGTCCGCTAAGAATGTAATTCTTGCATAAGAAATCTAGGTGCTTCCATGCCTCAGTCATTATAAAACATTCATTCTTGTTGATACCTAATTTTTCCTATGTATTTTTATATACAAAATACTTTCAAAATTACATGTATATGTATATATAAGCATACCCAAGTGTTTTGGTATTTTTTCTAATTTTTAAAGATTTTTAAAATCCATTAGAGCGGTACAAAAATCAGTAATTATTCCCAAAATTATCAATTTTATTAAATAATTTATTTTATTCTCATATTTATACCAAAATATAGTTAAGGTGATTTTTATATATTTTTACAAATTTATCTAGTATTTTTAAATCTAAAGTGCATACAATTGTAATTTTAGCCTATTTTAAGATTAACAATATTTTTATAACTATAAAATTGGTTCTAATATTTTTAAATTAACATTTATATATTATTAATCGTTTTAGTACTTTTAATTTGCTTTTAAAATCATTGTTTACTATTTTTTATAAATAAAAAGAAAAAACTGGCTATTTAACATTTAGCCCCATTTCATTTCAATTATAGCCTATTTCGATTTCAATTTTAGCCTTCAAATTGACCCAATCCCAACCCCACTTGGACCGGCCCAATTCTATCTTTACCCAACCCTTTAACCCATTTATTAACCCACACCGATTTTCTTTCAATCCAGGTCGTTGATCATTTTGATCAACGGCCAGGATCACCCCTTACCATTTTAACCCCAAACGACCTACCCTAATACCTCATTTTATTCTGATAGCTGCCTTTGAATCCCATTGTCTCTCAAACTCTCTCAAAGTTCTTCGGAACCCTAACCGTCTCCGACCCTTTCGCCACTGTACTTTCACCGAAATTCATGGCTTTTCAGGCCATGGATGGTCTGTACTCACCCCTCTCCACCATTATACCATGGTTGTTCGAAGCGTTGAAGTTTTACCTTGACGGTTCTCTTTCAGATCTTCTCATATCTTTGGTTCTATGGCTTCTTCGGCCTTTGCTCCGGCATATTCAAGCCTCAAGAGCCTGATTTTCACTCATCCGACTCGGGATCGGACTTTCTTCCAAGCCTTTCTCATTTCTAGGGTTTCTCCAAAACCCTAAGCTACTCGAGGTTTTTCTCTATTGTTTTCTTAGATCTATGTTGTATCTATGATTTACTCAACTTTTAAAGTGTTTTCCCCAAATTTTCTTTTCAAAATCGTTTGTTTTCGATTTAGGGTTTCTGAAGATTTTTTCAAAACATCTTTCTCGTTATTACCGTTCTTTCTTTATGTGTGTTTGTCTATATTATACTCATATGTTTTCTTATCTACCACACATGTGTTTGCTCTTCTGTTTTTCTATCTATTTACATGATTCTTCCATGCCTTTGTATTTTATTGTGCCTCTAGACTAGGCTCGCATGATTATCTCTGCTATGTTTTCCTACATGATTTTTATTTTATGCATTTCCTACTGAGTTCTTTAATTTTATTTTCTTTACTGGACTTTGTTCGAGTTCTTGCTAAGCATGTTTCATCTACTGCTTCTTAAGTTTGTATCACTCCTTCTCTTCTGAACTTGCTTGAGTTCCGAGCTTTTCTTAAAACATGCTCTTTTATACTCTTAAATCAGCTTTCTTTCTTTGTTGTTTCAAACTTGCTATCATATCTGTTATGTTTCTCATGAGGCTCTGAAACAGGCCGTTGAGTCTGTTTCAATGGCTTGCCTTCTCTTCTCTATGTCTAATTCGATTTGAAACCCTAGGATTTGGGGGGGTTCCTATTGCAAGTTTGATTAGGGTTCTACTTTGGAATCCCGAACTGTCAGACTCATTCTAAGTACTATGAACTGAATTTGAAACTCTTTGCTTATGATTCTGAACCTTTCTATGCCTGTATTTTCTAATTAGCATGACAACTCCTTCTTGTTTATCTATGTACTTTATATATGAGAATTTCTTCTTGCAAAAAGGTTTTTGCCAGTAATTGATTGGTTTCGAAATCCTTTTAATAAGGCCTGACTAATTGTTACTAATTTTCCTTTAACTGAACCTTCTTTACCTTTTCCTGACTTGGTTCGTTTGAACAAAGCCTATGATTTTGATTTTACTGACTGTTTGATTGATCCCCTTTTCTTATTTGTCACAAACCGTGTACCACTGGACTTTTCCTTAAATAAATTCCTATGTATTTACCCTTTTTGTGTTACTTTGGAAAAGATTTCAATCAAATTCTTTCCTTGATTGTCTTCTACCCGTTTGAAATCAGAATCCCTTTACTAAAGGAAGACTTTATGTCATTGATTGCAAACTATTGTCCTACCTTTTCTTCTTGTTTTATGCACTATAAAAGGGGCACTACCCTTCTGCACTTTAAAAAAACCTGGAACCTTGAACCTTCAGTGCAACACCTTCAACTTACATTACTCACACACTTATAATTTAGTACTTCTTTGAGTTCAATACACGAGCACATTATTCACTTGCAATTTGAATACTCTTGCATCATTCTGCTCTCTTCTGAGATCCTTTATACTGTTTGCCTGCAACTTGGTTTTTCAAGACTACTGTTTTACTTGTTTGTTTCCCTGAAACTGGTATGTTCTAATTTAACTTTGCAGCTTCACCCCTATGTGTGTACTTTATAGTTTCAGCATTCTTGTATACTTTGTTGTTTATGTTCAATATTGACTATGCATGTTCTTCTGTCAGCATCTGTTGTTTGTTGTGAATTCCCCATACCCCTATTCCCTTCTATGTATTTGAGTTAAGGCTCATGGCCTGGCAGTATCCAAATTGCTGTCCAGGTCTAAACCTGATCCTCTGTGGATCCTAACTCCTAAGATTTGGCTAACAGGCTGGTCAAGGGTGTGCTAGCACTCCTAATTGCTGGGCATGACTACGAGCCTGCCATGGCCCTCCCTCACTTCCCCTCTATGCACTTACACTTACTCTTAGACTCTAAGTTCTGTCCCCTTCCTATGAGCCTTGCCTTGGGACCTTGAGTTCCCTCTGAACTTGGACATTCGAGGGATGGCCCTTCCACACTGCACTATAATCTAATTCTGCAATGTATTTGGTGTGTAAGCACTGCCCGGAGTCCACTTGAGGCTCTTGGGAACTTTGACACATCCTAAATAAGAGAAAGGCTTTGAAAATCTGATCTTTGGAAGTTGGTTTATTTCGTATTTTTAGACCCGGGGTCTGAATTAGGCTCTCCTTGGTTGTAGTTTAATTTCTGATGTAATTTTACTTTTCTCGATTCATTCGGGTTGTAACAATTTGTAATAACTTATGGGGTATATAGTGAAAAATGGGAGGGTCACTCATGTATGCATGTGGGTAGACATCATGTTCTTAGGCATTTATTCCTGCAAGTCTCATTCTGCTATGCATCTATGCATTTCGTGTAGAAATCCTACCTATAAGTTGTTTCATTACTGCATTAGAAATCCTGCCTATAAGTTGTTTCATTACTGCATTAGAAATCATGTCTATAAGTTTCTGCACTTCTGCATATACATTATGTCATTAGGCAAACAATCTATAGGTTAAATTAATAACGAGTGGCATCCTAGATACCATGCCTATAGGATTCCTGCATCCTGATAATCGTTTTAAAACCAACAACGCTTAGAAATCATGCCTATAGGAGTAACCAGTTGAATCTGATTCGTCTCTTTCATCTACAAGTCTAAAATCAGTAGTAATGTCGCCTAAAATCTACAGGACTTATGTTTTTTCTAAAATCAGCAAGCCTTCCTTAAAATAAGTATACTTTGCATTATTAGATATCATGCCTATAGGTCCTAGTCAAGCCATTAGGTGATTAATTAACTGCATCAGTCTTTGATAATAACAACTAGGGGCAGGCCTAATTCGGACTTCTCATCTGAGCAATATGTGACAAATCAGCCTGCTGTAATGCTTTAAATTTAATTTAGACAGATGCTAAACAATTTGTTGCTTTAAGTGAGGAGGCCTATTTGAGCCTTTAAACTGGTATGTGTTTCCCCTTAACTGCTTTATGTGTTTTGTTTGTCGCATTAGAGTTTTATCCTTTTTAAACTCTGAAAAGCCAAATCTCTCTTCCCTTTAGGATTAGTAGTCCCAAATGCCTCTGGGATTGATAGGATTGGGACGGGTAATAGCATGCAATATGTAACGAGTCCATTCCACGATTTAGTACCTTAACGAGGTGGGTAAGGGTAGACATAGATATGATGACCACGCGATAACACCACGTGTATAAATGGTTATCGGGTGTTGTGTGGGGTGATCCATGTTATTTATAAACCTAGGATCCCTCTCCCTCTTTACTACTTATTTTTTTCCCCAGAATTTTAAAGCTATTTTTCAGTTCTTCAACTTCTTCTTTTACTTCAGTTACTTGTACCTATTATGCAAATCTCTCTTTAAATTATCCAATTTTCAATACTGTTTTTCCCAAAACCTCCACCCCCTTTGCTTCTTTTCTAATTTACTTGCATCAATTATTTGACCCCCTTCCCTTTTGCTTGTGCATCTTCTCTTTAATTATAAAATTACTTTCTTCCAAATTTCAGCACTCTTTAAAACTCATGTACTCCTTCTATTTGCGACCATTATGTGAAAGTACCTAGTATTTACAATGCTTGCTTGTTTATTTGTTGTTTGTATTCAAAGTCACAATGGCCGGGAACCACACTAGTGGATCTTGAGGGGTGCCTAATATCTTTCCCTCGAGATAATTTCAAGCCCTTACCCATTCTCTGGTCCTTCTTTATTTTAGTTAAATTTCTTCTTAGTGTCCTAATGCACTTAATCATTAGGTGACGACTCTTCTAAATTGCAAACCCAATTCCCAAAAGGAAAAGAGTTGTCAGCACAAATGATATAAACCTGATTTCGCGGGAAAAAGGGAGCATCGACAGTACAGCGACTCTGCTGGGATTGTCTTTAAGGCTTTTAGCATTTCATGCTATTTGTGACTTTATGCTTCTTTACATGTCTTTACTTGTTTTTAAGTATTTATTCTTTCTTCTACTGCGAAACTGACTTGGCCCTTTGTTTCTTTTCTTTATTTATCTTGACGTTTTCCTTTATCGCTTTCCTTCAATGCTATTGTAAATTATGAGAAACTGTTATAATTATTACTTTATGAACGTGAAAATACGTGACAGCTTGTAACTGCATTTTTCAACATCATATTCTACTCGTGCCAAACAAAATACCATAGCAATGCTTATAATGAGTGGTTGTGCCCTTCCGATATCATTACCCCCTAAATTTGGCAAAGGCGTATTTACGGTAAAACCAGTCGATCAACGGTGTAGTCGACAGTTCTGTGCCTTTCCCTCTTAAGTTGTCCGCTCAAGGGTACCCGTCTAATACCCCGTAGAAACCATTTCTCTTTAAATTATGCATGCATCATGGTCAAACCTAGCCGAGTCAGTTATGTTGTCCGCATAATGACTCTTTAAGATAGCCTTGTCCAAAGTCCACTGGGTTTCCCTGAAACCCAAACGGACCTTATCACATTATGTGCATTTATTTGGAGAACTAAATGCTTGCCATGCTAATTGTTGATATTAAATAGTCGAGTTTGGTGGGGGTAAGGCCTAACCTTTTGTCTTGCAAAAAATGAGGCACGAAGTCCCCAAATTCGGCATGGTCACCAACATCCACCCAAAATTGCTAAGTTGGTAGGGAGATCTTCATTCCAGCGATCAAGCTCTTGTCAGGAAGCATCTAGGAAACCTGCCTTCTCTCTCATAGAAATTCAACCTAACAACAAAATTATTAAAGCTGCTACTCTATTTTGGGATTGCGATAGGTCGGTATTTCGCTTTGAAGACATTGAGATGACACCTTTGCTTGAGGAAATAGGAGGACTAGCTGGGATATCATGGGAAACTCCGGGTTTGCTAATGCCGGAAAATTGCAAGGGTAGGGGTTTTCTCAAAATGATGGGTATAAAGAAGAATCCCGACTTGACATGTTTGAAGGAGTCATACATTCCCTTTGACTATTTTTATGAAAGGTACGGTCACAGCAAATCTTACCGTACTTATCCTGACGAGTTAGCCCTCACCTCATTGGGCCACATCCATCGAAGGGTCTTTGCCTTTATGTTCTATTTCTTGGGGATGATAGTGTTTCCAATGAAGAAAACAAGAATCCATACTAGGCTAGCCACGGTCACTAAAACCTTAATGGAAGGAATTAACGGATAGCCATTCAGTCTTGTGCCAATGATAGTTGCAGAAATATACCAAGCCCTAGAAAGATGTCAACAGGGAGCCAAACATTTTGAGGGTTGTAATCTGCTACTCCAATTATGGCTCATGGAACACCTCCAAAAGGGTGAGTATCAGTAAGAAATCCATCATAGAGATTGGGACGATCATATCGCCTTTCATCACCCAAAACGAATGAATTACATGCCCAATATGTTCGCCCAACCAGAAAAATCCTAGAGAATGGGTCGAACTCTTTGACAATCTTACTAAGGACCGAGTGCAATGGATGTTTGAGTGGTTCGGTACTGAAGAATTCATCATTCGATCTAGGGATGTGCCATTTCTTATACTCCTCGGTTTGAGAGGAACTTATCCTTATGTCCCTCTTTGAGTCATGAGACAGGCAGGTAGGAAGCAGATTATACCAAGGATCGACAAGATGAGTCACTTCCGGGCTGAATTTCAAGACGATGACAGCCCTTACAAGTGCCAGGCCCAACACATGTGGCATTGCAAAATCGTCATGGGAAGGGATACTATCGAACCAGATCGCTACCATGCTGGTTGTACCCCACACTATTTAGGCTGGCTGGAAGACAATCACAATGATTTGGGTCAGCCTGGGTTTGTTCGAGGTCACAGGATCATTGATGAAAAGGCTGAAGCACAGGTAAAATACAACCAATTGCGCAAGAGGATGCGGGAATGTGAAAATGAGCACCGTGAAATACAAGAAGCCAATCAAAAACTAATTGGAGAATGGAAGGACATGGCTGTTTAGCGCCAACAAACGACTGATCCACTTGGAGCGAGGCATAGTAGAACTGGAAAAGAAGTTTCTGAAGAGGGTCGAAGATTGTCGAGTTGCTAAAGGAAATGAAGGCGAACATCTAGCCAGGTCCTACTTGCTGCTAGGACTGCGAGAGCTGTACAAGGGAGCGAACACTGCCGAATCTGGGGAAGGTCCTTCTGGGAACAAATAGATAGGAGTTTTCTTTTCCTTTGAAAATGTAATAAGGCCAACGACCATTAGTGACATTTTATCTTCTACTATTTTAGTGTCGTTTTGGAATTTGTCTTATTTTTATCAATAAAATAAGGCATT
Source organism: Nicotiana glauca (assembly GCA_026770625.1). NCBI lineage: Eukaryota > Viridiplantae > Streptophyta > Magnoliopsida > Solanales > Solanaceae > Nicotiana > Nicotiana glauca. The sequence continues at coordinate 15,206 of MU782710.1, read as the reverse complement.
TAGCATTATAAGTTCTCCAAATCAACTTGTCGCTAGGCCTACGTCGGGCACAACGAGGCTCCCAAATTAGGACACGATTTATATTCTCGCACTATGTGTTTAAATATTGCAACATCTTTTCTTATAATCCTTACTAACTTGCTATCTTTTTTATTTTACTTTTGTTTATTCCCTTCCCCAAAGGTTAGTTCGTGAACTCTGGCAATATTAGCATATTTTAACAAATCCAGGGGCCCTCCACCTACTCCTCCTCCCAGTCCCGCCAAACACAAAGGCAAAAGAAGAATGGAAGATTCAAGCAAGTCAGGTGAACGGGTAGAGATCACTCGTAGTGCCATGGTCCCCAAGGAGAATGCTTCTCAAATAGAACAAAAGTTACTGAAATTCCAAGAAGAGCTTGATCAAGTCCGAAATTTGGCAAGTCTGTCATTTTCCCTTGCTGCCCCAGAAGTTACTCAGAATCCCGTACCTATACAAAATGTCCCAAACCATCCCATTCCTCACCACCATTGCAATACTTGCCACACTCCCAATAATACTCCGTTGCTCATCCTGAAACCATTGAACTCCACAAATGACCACTACCACAACCAACACAACACCCCATCTATGTAGAAACTGTGCCGCACCCTACGCAACCCATCTCAAGCACACTCGAGTCCGATAATAAAGACTCGCTCATCAGAAATTTAGCAGAAGAACATAAGAAGCTGACCACCAGGATCCAAGGCGTTGAAGGTAGTAAAAGAATTGAGGGGCTAAACTATGAAGATTTATGCATACAGCCCGATGTCGAATTGCCCGAGGGGTACAAACCTTCCAAGTTCCAAATGTTTGATGGCACAGGGGATCCCAGGGTTCACTTGAGGACATACTGCGACAGGCTGGTCAGAGTAGGAAAAGATGAGAGGATCCGCATGAAGCTTTTCATGAGGAGCCTGAAAGGAGATGCTCTGTCTTTGTACATTAGCCAAGACCCAAAGAAGTGGTCAAACTGGGTTAGTATGGCGTCTGACTTCATGGATTGGTTCAGGTTCAACATGGAAAATGCACCGGATGTGTTTTACATTCAAAATTTAAAGAAGAAACCCATAGAAACATTTCACGACTATGCCACTCGTTGGAGATCAGAGGCTGCTAAGGTTCGACCCGCTTTAGGGGAAGAACAAATGAACAAATTTTTTGTCCGGGCTCAGGATCCATAATATAATGAAAGACTAATGCTGATCGAGAACCATAAATTTTCTGACATCATCAAGCTAGAAGAAAGGATTGAGGAAGGTATCAAGAGTGGTATGGTTACTAACTTTGAAGCTTTACAAGCCACCAACAAGGCTCTGCAGTCCGGTGGTACATCCAAAAATAGGGATGTAAATGTTGTAATGGTTGTACAGAGAACCAAATCACTTGTCAAATACCAAACCTACATGATATCTCCACTTACATATCAACCCACTCCAAATTTCCAAACACCCGCACCTTCCTACCAAGCTCCACTACCTACCTATCAATCACCTCCACCTCCTACATACCAACCTGTTTCACCCAGATATTCCCAACCCGCACACGTCTACCAAGCTTACAACACTCAACCATCCCACTATCAATCACCTTTCGCTCGCCAAAACTTTCCAAGACCTCGACCAAATTTCGACCGCAGATCTCCTAAATAGTATACCACCATTGCCGAACCAATCGACCAGCTGTATGAAAGACTCAAAGCTACTGGTTATGTCACCCCTATCCCTACAATAACCTTTGAAAACCCTTCCCAATGGGTCAAGCCAAATAAAACCTGTGCATACCATTCTGGCATGAAGAGGCATACCCTTAATGAATGCCACTCTCTGAAGGACAAGAGGCTTTAATTGACAATAAGATTATCGTGGCAAAGAAGCCTGCTCCAAATGTCTGCAACAACCCTCTACCAGACCATAAGGGTGGAGGTGTTCAGATGATTGAAATAGAGGACGACTGGGATCCCAAAGGATCAAACGGTTTGATCACGGAAGGTGACGATCCAAAGAAACCAACAGTAACTCTTAATCCGATTGTAGTCCAAATTCAACCTTTTGAAGATGCTAAGGTGAACATGTCCATACCACTTGAGTTTGAAACGCCAGCCTCTGCAAAGACACCAACACCAATTGAGGTCGAGTTTGGGTCCCCAAAGGCGCCTGAGCCATTTGAAGTTGTTGTATTACCTTCTAAAGTAAGGGCACCTATTCCAGTAGCAATGACAGCCATAACACCATTCCACACAAAAGCCATACCATGGGACTACACAGCCGAAGTAAGAAGGAAGGGGAAAGCCAAGTTTGGGGAAGCAGTTGTGGCACAGGGTATGATGAGAACCGGCAGGGTTTATACTCTGGAACACTTGGCTGAGTCGAGTAAGCAGACCTCTAGTCGACAAGCCATCATTGAAATCAAGCCCAATGATCTCTGGAGAAAGATACAAGCAAAGGAATACTCAAGCATTGACTAGCTGAACAAAACACCGGCCCAGATCTCTATCCTAGCTTTGCTACAGAGTTTCGATGCACATAAAAATGCCTTGTTAAAGGTGCTGAGTGAGGCATATGTGCGAAGCAACATCACTGGAGGGGAAATGTCGAACATGGTAGTTCAAGTATTGGAGAGTCACAAAATCACCTTCCACGAAGATGAGCTGCCACCGGAAGGACTGAGTCATAGCAAGGCATTGCATATGACTGTGCAGTGCGAAGATTATTTTATTACTAGGATCCTGGTCGATGGAGGGTCCAGTTTTAATATTTGTCCATTGGTAACACTCAGGACATTAGGAAAAGGGCTGCATAAAATCAAGGATGGGGCCATCAACGTTAAGGCTTTCGACGGTTCTCAAAGGTCCACTATTGGGGAAATTAGCTTACGTTTGCAAATGGATCCTACGTGGTTTGATGTTGATTTTCAAGTGATAGACGTGCCGGCATCTTACAATCTATTATTGGGACGACCATGGATTCATGCCGCCGGGGCCGTGGCATTAACACTACATCAGGCAGTGAAATTTGAGCGGAATCACCAGGATGAGATCATTCATGGTGATGGTAGTAATCCCATATATAGTCGCCAGACCATTCCAGCAATTGGAGGAAGAAGAAGAACATGTGGGGAAACTTATCACCACATCGAGCAGGTCAACACCGTCGTTAAAGATGTTGGGACAATAAAAATGAAATCATACTAAATTGGAGGGGGTATGAACCTGGCAAGGGACTTGGCAAGAACCTCTAAGGAATCACTAAGCCCATCAAGCTCAAGAATCATTGCACCAACTTCGGATTGGGGTACGAGTATACCTGGAAAGAATTCAAGGAATGGTCGCCACCCTAGCGTGGTCCTTACTATCCATTGGAGCAGCCAATACCCCGTTTGGAGCAGACCTTCCAGCCAGTCGAGATTATCTACAGGTCAGAAGAAGAGAAAGCACTAGCAACAATGAAGAACTTGTTCCTAGGAGATGATGACATGGATTGCTGTGTTATTTTTGAGAAGGAAGGGGAGGAAGGCCCTTCCATACAGGCTGTAAACAAAAGAGCACGCCTCGATAACTGGACCGTCAAAACCACCAGAGCCCATCGTATCTCGGGGTAGCAAGGCTGAACAAAGCACCACGCACTATTTTGTTTTACTAGTTTATTTTCCTTTCGCATTTTTATTTTTCGCAAGAAAGAGCTCCGATGTTCAAAACATTTATGGAATTTATTAAAGTATTTCAGTTTCTTATAAATCTTACGCTTATTATTTTTCATTACTTTACACAAACAACATTACCATTACTTATCTTAATGAACCAATGACTGTGACATGCAACGAGACAACGCAACAAACGGACATAGATTCAGAGAAAGATGATATATCGTAAGATATTTCTAAGGAAGTTGAGAATTTTGAAAATAGGCCTAAGTCCAACTTGGACGAGACTGAGATTGTCAACCTGGGAGATGCAGAAAACATCAAAGAAATACGAATCAGCGTCCATTTATCACCATTAGAAAAGAGAGAATATACAGAGTTCCTAAGAGAGTATGAAGACATATTTGCCTAGTCATACGATGACATGACTAGTCTACGCACATCCATTATGGATCACCAATTGCCGACTGATCTGGCCTGTCTGCCAGTGAAGAAGAAGCTCAGAAAGTTCGAGCCAGATATGAGTTTGAAAATCAAGGAAGAAGTCACTAAGTAGGTCAAAGCTAAGGTTCTCAAGGTAGTAGAGTATCCGATGTGGTTAGCCAACATTGTACCAGTACCGAAGAAGGACGGGAAAGTTAGAATCTATGCCGACTAGCAGGACCTCAACTGGCCAGTCCCAAAGATGACTTCCCCTTGCCAAACATACACATCTTGATTGATAACTGCGCCAAGCATGAGCTACAGTCATTCATTGATTGTTTTGCTGGATACCACCGGGCATGGATGGATAAGGAAGATGCTGACAAAACGGCCTTCGTTACACCGTGGGGGCTGTATTGTTACAAGATGATGCCATTTGGATTAAAGAATGCTGGGGCCACCTATATGAGGGCCATGAATACCATTTTCCATGACATGATACACAAGGAGATCGAAGTGTATGTAGATGACATCATCATTAAGTCCAAGAAAGTCGTTGATCACATGGAAGATTTAAGGAAATTCTTTAATATACTGAGAAGGTACGACCTAAAATTGAACCCCGCAAAATGTGCATTCGGGGTCCCAGCTAGAAAATTGCTTGGGTTCATTATGAGTCGCCAAGGGATAAAACTAGATCTATCGAAGTCAAAGCTATTCAATAATTCCCACCGCCAAAGAACAAGAAAGAAGTAATGAGTTTTTTGGGAAGACTTAACTACATTAGCTTGTTCATAGCACAATTTACTGTCATCTGTGAGCCAATCTTTAAGATGCCGAAGAAGGATGCCGCTACCAAATGGACTAATGACTGCCAAAAAGCCTTCGACAAAATCAAGGAGTACCTGTCAACACCGCCAATTTTGGTCCTGCCCGAGCCAGGTAGACCCCTGTTACTCTACCTTGCGGTACTAGATGGAGCATTTGGTTGTGTTCTGGGGCAGCATGATGAAACGAGGAGAAAAGAGTAGGCCATCTATTATCTCAGCAAGAAGTTCACCCCGTATGAGGCCCGGTATTCTCTGTTGGAACGCACCTGTTGTGCCCTAACTTAGGTAGCTCAAAAATTGAGGCATTATTTATGTGCTTACACCACATATCTCATATCAAGAATGGACCCATTGAAGTACATCTTCCAGAAGCCCATTCCCACTGGCAAGTTAGCCAAGTGGCAAATCCTGCCGAGTGAATTCGACATTGTCTACGTAACTCAGAAAGCAATCAAAGGACAGGCATTAGAAGACCACCTTGCGGAAAACCCTATGGACGGAGAATACGAGCCCTTAAAGACGTATTTTCCTAATGATGAGGTATCATTTGTTTGAGAAGACATTGCAGAATCCTATGACGGTTGGAGGATTTTTTTCAATGGAGCCGCAAATTTCAAAGGAGTTGGCATAGAGGCAGTCCTAGTATCAAAAACCGGCCAGCACTATCCGGTATCCGCCAAACTCAGGTTCCCCTGCACTAATAATATGGCCAAGTACAAAGCTTGCATATTAGGGCTCAAGATAGCCGTTGACATGAACATCCAAGAGTTTCTAGTGATTGGAGATTTAGACTTACTTATACATCAGGTCCGAGAAGAATGGGCAACCAAGAACCCCAAGATACTCCTATACCTGCATCATGTACAGGGGAAGAGGTTCACAATGACAAAATTCCGGCATGTTTCCAGAGTCTAGAATGAGTTTGCCGACGCATTGGCTACCCTATCATCTATGGTTCAGCATCCAGATAAGAACTTCATAGACCCTATTCCAGTAAAGATTCATGATCAACAAGCTTACTATGCTCATGTTGAGGGAGAACCAGATGGAAAGCCTTGGTTTTACGATATCAAGGAATTTTTAGCCAAAGGAGAATATCCAGAGCTTGCAATTGCTACTCAAAAATGCGCATTTCGAAGATTGTCCAACAATTTCTTCCACAGCGGGTGAATCCTGTATAGGAGAACTCCGGATTTGGGTTTGCTAAGGTGTGTCGATGCGAAGGAAGCATCTAAACTGCTAGAGGAAATTCATGCCGGGACATGTGGTCCACATATGAACAGTTTTGTCTTAGCCAAGAAGATACTCCGAGCTGGTTATTTTTGGATGACTATGGAGATGGACTACATCTAGTATGTCCGAAAGTGCCACCGCTGTCAGATCCATATAGACATGATAAAAGTGCCTCCAAATGAGCTCAATGTAACAAGCTCGCCCTGGTCGTTCGCCGTATGGGGAATGGATGTTATCGGAACAACCAAACCTGCCACATCAAACGGACACAAGTTTATCCTAGTAGCAATTAACTATTTCACCAAATGGATTGAAGCAGCATCTTACGGAGCAGTGACCAAGAAAGTCGTGGCAGACTTTGTCCGTGACCGTATCATTTGCCGATTTGAGATTCTAGAATAAATCGTTACTGACAACGGCTCCAACCTCAATAGTGATTTGATGAAATCTATGTGTGAAACCTTTAAGATCAAACACAAGAATTCCACAGCCTACATGCCTTAGATGAACGGAGCAGTAGAAGCCGCTAACAAGAACATCAAGAAGATATTGAGGAAGATGGTAGAAAAGCATAATCAGTGGCATGAGAAGCTATCATTTGCTTTATTGTGGTACCAAACCACAGTCCGCACATCAACCAGGGCAACCCCCTATATATTGGTTTATGGTATAGAAGCGGTCATTCCCACCGAAGTAAAAATTCCTTCCTTAAGAATCATACAAGAAGCAGAACTCGACGATGCAGAATGGGTAAAGATTCACTACGAGCAGTTAGCTCTCATAGATGGTAGAAGAATGAATGCAGTGTGCCACGACCAACTTTATCAGAATAGAATTACCAGAGCCTTCAACAAGAGAGTCAGACCAAGACGGTTCACACCAGGGCAGCTGGTGTTAAAGAAGAGTTCCACATCAAGATGAAGCCAAAGAGAAGTTCTCTCCTAACTGGCAAGGCCCATACATGGTTCACCAGGTTCTAACATGAGGAGCCCTCATACTCGCAGAAATGGACGGATAAGTTTGGCCAAAGCCGATAAATTCAGATGAAGTCAAGTGATACTATGGGTAACCATTTGTGATTTCCTTATGTAATTTGAACCATGTCTGACCTGATTCCCGTTTAAAAGGGGATATGTAGGCATCCTTGTGGGTTCGGTCACAATTCAATAAAATTTTCATTTTCCCCCGCAATTTGAAACTGAGGTAGAATTTTGAGGGGGACCCTTAAAATTCTGAAGTAACTTCAGCTGATCATCGCAAGCAGCCGTCAGAAGTATCAACCCAGTAAACTGGGGTAGAATTTTGAGGAGGACCCCTCAAAATTCTGGAGCAAGAGAGGTTGCAATGTCTTGAACTACGTCACAGTCACCGGTTCATCTAAAGAAAACTATTTTTTCAATTATGTATTTATGTTACATTTTTACTAAATCACGCATGTCTATTATCAAAAGTGCTTTGTTTAGCAGTGCTACCCCGATAGTACATAACATCACTGAAAATAGATCCAAGCAGGACATGCAAAGTTCATGGGATACGAACTAACCTTTCCCCCTGCAAAACTCACGATTTTTGTTTAGATGCACGCACCCAAGTTGCAAGTCACCGAATGCATTTATACACTCATACTTTTCGGGAATACGACCCTCAGAACCATCACATATATACAATTTCTATCCGTACACGACATCCCCAGCAGCCACAATATCACAATCAGCTATCAGCTATCAAGCCATCAGCTAAGAGATTTTACTACTATTCGCCTTTTACTTTTCTGCATTGCATAAGGCTAGCTTTTTGCCTTCCGAGACTAAGCTCTGTCTCCATCTGCATTTCTACATTGCATAAGGCTACCTTTCTGCCTTCCAAGATTAAGCTCTACCGCCATCTGTATTTTTTCGCATTGCATAAGGCTACACTTTCTGCCTTCCGAGACTAAGCTCTTTCTCCATCTGCATTTTTTGCACATTGCATAAGGCTACACTTTCTGCCTTCCAAGACTAGGCTCTGTCTCCATCTGCATTTCTCTACATTGCATAAGGCAATCTTTCTGCCTTTCGAGGTTAACCTCTGTCTCCATCTGCATTTCTCTACATTGAATAAATCTACCTTTCTGCCTATCGAGGTTAAGCTCTACCTCCATCTGCATTCTCTGCATTGCATAAGGCTACCTTTCTGCCTTCCGAGGTTATGCTCTACTTCCATCTGCATTCTCTACATTGCATAAGGCTACCTTTCTACCTTCCGAGGTTAAGCTCTACCTCCATCTGCATTTTTGCATTGCATAAGGCTACCTTTCTGCCTTTCGAGGTTAAGCTCTACCTATATCTGCATTTCTGCATTGCATAAGGCTACATTTCTGCCTTTTGAGGTTAAGCTCTACCTCTATCTGCATTTCTGCATTGCACAAGGCTATCTCTCTACCTTCCAAGGTTAAGCTCTACCTTCATCTATATTTTTGCATTGCATAAGGCTACCTTTCTACCTTCCGAGGTTAAGCTCTACCTCCATCTGCATTGCATATGGATACCTCTCTGCCTTCTGAGGTTAAGCTCTACCTCCATCTGAATTTTTGCATTGCATAAGGCTACCTTTCTGCCTTCCGAGGTTAAGCTCTCCTCCATCTGCATTTCTGCATTGCATAAGGCTACTATTTTGCCTTCCGAGGTTAAGCTCTACCTCTATTTGCATTTCCTGCATTGCATAAGGCTACTATTCTTCCTTCCGAGGTTAAGCTCTACCTCTATTTGCATGGCTGGAATATTGCCACTTCACTTAAATCTTATATCGGCTGAAAGATCGCTATTTTATTTACATTTTTGCATGGCTGAAATATCGCCACTTCATTTACATCTTGTATCGGCTAAAATATTGCCACTTTATTTTTTTCGCACAGCTGAAATACTGCCACCTTTCATTTACATCTTGCATCGGCTGAAATATCGCCACTTTATTTTTCTGCACGGTTGAAATACCGCCACTTTTTATTTATGTCTTGCATCAACTGAAAGATCGCCACCTCCTGTATTTCATGGGTTGAAAGATCACCAAATTGTTCGAAGGCGTCATTGTTCGGAGGCATCATTTTCATAGCCCGAGAATGCCATGCCATGACCTGAGGACCCCATTTTATCTTTTGCATATCATTATTCAAAGGCATCATAGTTCGGAGGCATTGTTCTCACAGCCTGAGAACATCATTTCATAGCATGTGAATCCTTTATCATATGCTTGATGGCCTAGGACATCATGGTCTGAGGACGTCATCCTAATCGTCTAAAGACAACATTCATGGTCCAACAGGAACTTGCATCACGTTTAAATTTATGCACAATATATGTTCGCATTACTCATTTATAGGTAAACTTGCTAGCAACAGCCGTCCCAGTAGGAGCGATACCGCTCCAATTTCCGTAGCCCTGCTAAGCTCATGACCACCACCCCAACCCGAATATCCCGTCCGTGTTTTAGAAGATCTCCATCGGCATGTTCCGCCGATGGATCCCTATCGCTGCCGACTCGATGCTACACTAAGGTAGGAAGAGCGGGTCGCAATAGCTTTTACCCGAATAATGGTTCGGGATCGAATTTCCATAGGGAGCTAGTAGTGGAGTTGTATTGTCTGTCTAGTCTAGAGATGCGGTTGTGCTTCTAATGTCACTTCAAATATTTTTGGTTTTCTTTGATTTTTTATAACTACTATTATAAAACTAATGATTAAAACTAAATTATGCTACGAGATTATTGCTAAGTTGTATTTAATATAGAGAAAGGCACTAGGGTCGTGACACTACCTAGGTGGCTAGTCAATGGGTAGAAGTTACTGAGGATAGATTGATATATTTGGGGCTTATGCTATAACCGTTGCACAATTGTACCCACTCACACACATCTCGATAGAGAGAGTGATTTTGCCCAATTGACTCTCTCGGGAACAATTGGTTTGGCTAATTTGATCAAGCAACTAGGGTTCAAGTAGGGTGATTACTCTCTCGAGATTTAACCCGTTAATTGGGACTATCATTTCTCATGAGTCCATCCCAATTACTTGTTGGGTCAATTTTGGGGTCATAAACTCTCTTTCTCAAGAAGAGTCAAACCCACTAAGCTTGAATCTATGTTTGCAACCACAAATTCGAAATTGAAACATAAAATCAATCGAAATAGCAAACACCCAATATCAATCTAACCCTAGATGGCAACACCCATCAATTACCCACACTAGGGTTGAGCCACAACCCTAGATAATGGGTTTAGCTACTCATGCTAGGTACATAAATTGAAGAAATAGATGAAGAAATAAGCATATTAATTAATTACTAAGAAGAAACTACAATAATAAAGAGATAAAGTGCCGAAAATGGCTACAATATCGAGTCTCACGAGCTCAGCTGCGTTCAGAATATCAAACTTGACCTAACAATGGTAAAATGTTCTATTTATACTAGGATGGAAAAACTGGACAAAAATGCCCCTGCGGGGTCAGCGCGGACCGCGCAAAAAGGACCGCGACTGTACTAGCTCTTGGACTTATGATTTCAGCTTCTCTGAAGTTGGGCACCACGGACCGCGATGGAAGTTGGCACGGCCGTACATAAAGGAGCGCGGAATGCATTGCTTGAAATTTTCAAAACTTCAACTCTCTGAATCTCGTTCACGCGGACTGCACAAAATTGTGAAGCGGCCACGTAGCCTGACCACGGACTGCGAGAATCCAACCGCGACCACGTAGCACTTCCACTGAATATGCCATGTCTCTAAACCTCCTAGTGCGGCCGCATCCACTTTTGCGCGGTTCGTACTAGGCCCTTTTTCCCCAATTCTCTTGGTCATTGATACTTGAGCAGGTTTTACTCTTTTTGAGCCGATCTTTGACATATCGTCACTTTGTCGACCAAACCTACAATCAAGCACAACATGTGAGCATTTTGGGAATATTTTATAGCAATTTATACTTAAAGCATAGGCAAGTAGGGCATAAAACACGTTAAAATTCTAACTTATCAACTTCTCCAAACTTAAGCCTTTGCTTGTCCTCAAGCAAAAAAAATAAGACGCACCCCTTAAAGGAAAATCCAAGTAATTCCAGCTATCCTAAAACAACCGCAACAAGCATCAATTGGGACTAACAATTGATGTCAATACGAATGCATCATTAACACATTTAAACTTTGAAAAACCATGGATCAAGTGTGACACAAGGGCATCAAGAGTTGACACATTTCATCAAAGAACTTCTCTCAATTACTTTGGTCATTGTGGAACCCAAACTCACACGTCCTCAACTCTCCCTAAGCGAACCTCACCTTTTAGGGTATTAACTGACAAATCGAGGTTGATGGAGTTTCACTCATCTATCTCAAGAAGAAGGTCAGAAGTCCGGCTCTAGGTACCATATGCTTGCCCCTTATGTAAGTATCCACCAATGTAGGTTTCCTTCAACTCAAGATCCTATAGGGCTTTTGTGGAGTCATTGTGAAGGCTTTTGGGTAAGGGTAGGACATGTTTTTATTCAAGTGGGTTCAATCTTCCTTTAAGCACTTCTTTTGATTCATTTTGGAACAACTCTCTTGACTCTTTTGAGTATTTCACTTCTTTACAAGGGGTCATAGAGACACATTGTCACTCTTTCTTATGCAATTCAAAACATTTCTCCTTTTTCTACTTTTTCCACAGCTTTGTCACTTTTGTTTTCCTTGAATCTCTTTTTATTCTTGTTCACATTGGACTTTCTTTTTATCTTTTTCTTTTCTTGCTTTTTCATTGCCTTCCTTTTTCTTTTGATTTTGTACCTTTCTACCACTTTGTTTCCTTTCTTGTCTCTCCCCCCAAACTTAGACATTTGCCATTACTCAAGGGAAGATTTGGGTGTCAGGAGGAGTAATCATTTAGAACGGGTATAGACTTGTAGCATTGGTTCTTGAAATAAAAAGGTTTAAGGCTCAAAAGGGTTAACTAGGGATCATCTCTTTGGTAGGCTATGGAATTGTTCTACTTAACATTCAGATCAAAGAGAGCCTATAATCACTTCTCAAGTCAAATTTCACCTACGATTTTGCCTTAACAAACATTTAGGGCAAGTTCTAGACCATTGGCTCGGGACTTGGACTCACAATTTGATTCCTCACCACACACGCTAGGGGATTGCTAAAGACATCGAGTCGAGGGCCCACAATGACCATAGTTACGATTCAAGCACACAATGGTCCGAAAAGACCACATGATGATTGGCAAATGTGCTAGGCCCAAGTGAAGCTTTGCTTAAGGTACCCTTAACTACAACTATCAAAAACAAAATAAAAATCAAAGAAATAGACTCAAACCCTTAAGAAGGTTGTCACTCCATCCATCATCAGGAAGAGCCACCCGGTTCACACAATACTCCACCCTTGGAAAGAATCGTGGCCTTAAGAAAACCAAGGGCTTATTGGAAGCGCCAAAAACAAAACAAGAGGCTACGAGCCTAACTATAAAGCTAAAAACGAGAAATTTTTGCAAAAATAGAAAATAAAGTAAATATGTACAATAGGGAAGTAGAATATACAATGGAGGATGAATATGTACAGAAATGTAACTTTATATACAGACCAAAAGAGAGAATAAAAAGTAGAAGAAAAGTGGCTAAAGTGTAAAGTTATATACAGCCCAAAATAGAAAATCAAAGTAAAGCATAAACTAAAAATCTGTATATACAGTCATCTAGATAATCAACAAAAAAAATTAGGGCGCACCCCCACGAATAAAAGCTGGCACTGTCCCCAATGCCAAATACCAAAATAAGCATAAAAAAACGCATAACAAAGGATATAGGGGCTCCCTAGGCCTGGTCAGTCTACATGGGGTCATCAGTGGTCCCCAAGTCCTCCGTATGTACGAGAGCCTCAGACTGGCTCCTGGCCTCCTGCTGCTCAACTGCTGGGACTGGGGCCTGCTCCTGGACTAGCTAGATGTCAGTGCCGCATGTGGCAAACTGGAGGCCTCCTGTGGGACTGCCACCTCAATAACTGCATCAGTTGTACTGGGGAGCTTCCTCTTCTTCCTAGGCTGCCTGGGTGCCTGCTCCTGCTATGACTCTGCTAGTGCTATTGGATCTGGGGCTGGGTCCCTGAATAGCAAGTCTAGAGGCATCTGATCTGCCAATAGCTTGTCCACATCTGTCCTGAGCTGCTTCACAGACTCCTTAGAAGCCCGTGATCTCCTCATCTTCTTATGCTCCTTGGCAAGCTCCTTCAGAGCCTTGCCATGTGACTCCACAGCTGTAGTCAAAGTAGCCTATGTCTTCATAATCCTTTCCTGGTTCTCCTGGAGCTTCTTCAAAGTGTCCTCAATGGACTGAGGAATCTGAGCTGGCTGAGGTGCTGATTGGGTATGAATAGTGTAAGACAATGTGGACAACTTAGATGTCGCAGCTGACATCCAGTTGTTCAAGCTAGCCAATATCTGGATCTGATGGGTAGTGAAGGGATGAGTCTTGGAAGATGGCACTCCCGGGTCTGCTGAAGAACTTGGAACAGTAGTAGAGGAAGGTCCTGGAGGCAAGTCTACTCCTGTAGTGGCACCAGGCTCGGTGGACGACTCTACCGCAACTGGCTCCTCAGACTGGCCAGTTGGGGCAGAAGTAGGTGGCTGGTAGTTCTTGGACTTAGGGTTGTCCTGGCCCTGCATACTGTACCAAGAATAGGGAGCCACAGGCTTGGTCTTGACATCATATATTTTCTTCTCCACCTCCATGTCCCGGAAATATATTGAAAGGGTGTTGGGAAAAGGATAATTCCGGTCATGCTCTTGCCCCACAGCAGAAATCACACGGGACATCACATTTCCCACATTGATAGGGTACCCGGCCATAATATATGCAACAAGGACCGCCTGGGTAAGTGGAATAGTCTGATCGTGGTCAAGCCGACTGCATACAAATGTCAACCACCCTCGAGCCTCAAAGTTAAAGGTCTTCCGAAATATTTTCTTCCCTGCTTGCAACAACTCTGGCAATCCCAAGTACTGGGCCAAGCAAGGATGGACTTCCTCACCCATCCCTAACTTAGCCAAATAAAGTGACTCATCTTTATCCCGAAACCCCAAATGCTCATTTAAATATGTTCCATCAAACATCACTATTTTGTCTCTAACTTTGGTCACCTTGGTATCCTTGACAATGTGAGCTACATTAGAGTAGAATTCCCTAACCATGTGCTCATTTGCATCGATGAACTTCTCCATGAAGAACTCCCAGCCCTTTCTAGTTCGGAACTCCCTCTGCACGTTCGAGTTATGGGGTAAAAGGTCAGTGTCAATAAAACTCCTCTCCGGTATCAACTTTCTCACCAGCCACCACTCCCTAAACTTGTGGTAAGCCACTTGGCTCACGAATCTATCCTCCCACTCTTTGGCTTTTCTAGTCCGTGCAACTCTCCCAATCTGAGGCTCACCTTCTTCATCTCTGCCTGCACTCTCCCTAGATAATGAAGCTGTGGGGGAGGTGGAGTATTTCCCACTACCAACTGCGGACTCGTCAGATGAATCTGAGACTTCATTCACTGGTCTTTTGGAGGTGGGTGATGGTAGAGGGGTATCAACTAGGTGGAGGGGGTTGGTTATGTGAGCTGGGACTGAATCTGAGGAGATGTCTTTGGAGGGTACATACTCACTCCCCGACGAATGAGAATCAGCCTTATCAACAGCTTTTATCAATTTCTGGGTCTTTTTTATGTTCTCCCGAGCCTGGGAGTGAGTTTTTCTATTCTCTTGTCTTTACTCCCTCGGGAGGAACCACTTCTCCCGGGTTGTTGTGATTGTTTGTCGCCCCTTTGTTTAACCATTATCTGCAAAGATAAGCATATAACATTATTAGTGTGAGCACGTGATTTTTACCCTAAGCAAATTGTTCCAAAAATGTCAAATAAATGATTTTTACAATTTTAAGAATTTTGTTGCATTCTTTGCGTTAATTGGTCACATAATAACTCGTATTAAAAAAAAATACAGAAATATGCATATGCATTAGGATTTTTAATTTTTACATGTTTAGTATTAACGCATTTTAGAACAATTTAAAGAAAA
>MU782703.1:19535-67764 GCA_026770625.1 Nicotiana glauca | reverse complement strand
AAGTTCTATTCACCGTTGCATGTACTCTCGACCATCTATGATAGCCAATATCATATAGGTAAGACTTTACACGCGAGTCTACCTCTTCAATATTCATCATCCTTTCATTGAATTCATCCAGAGTGTATGACCGGGCTGTAGCAAAGTACAATTCATGTAATTATAGATGTCCCTTCTTAAATTTTGACCTTATATTTGTCCATATATGCCACATGCAAGAGTAGTGTGCCATCAACGGATAGACAACTGATGTTGCCTTCAATATACTCTCATGCCTATCTGAAACAACACACATTAAAGGTCTTTCTCCATATGCCTCCTTGAATTGCTCAAAGAACCACTTCCACAACGCGTCGTTTTCAGAATCAACCACAGCATATGCCAAAGGCAAAATAGTACCTATATTTTGTATACATAAAATAAGATTAAATAACAACTATAATTATATATTGAGATTATAGATAACTTAACTACATTTATTTATCTAACTACAAAACAACTACAATTAAACTACAATTTAACTACAATGTATAAACTGTCTACAATATATCTACAAAATTATTGCCTTTATTTACCTGCTGCATCCATGGTGCTTGCTGTCAGCATAATCCCCCTGTATGCTGACTTTAAGAATGTGCCATCAACCACAACAACCGGCCTACAATGTTGCCAACCATTAATTGATGTAGAAAGAGCAACAAAGGCGTATAAGAAGCAATCATCTGCTGCCTTCTTCAGTTTAACAACAGAACCAGGATAATTCTTCTCAAGAATATAAAAATATTTTGATAATTTGTTGTAGGAGTTACACGGATTCCCTCTCAAAAAATATAATGCTTTTTCCTTTGCTCTCCATGCTTGCATGTAGCTTAAGTTCAGTCCATGTTCAGATAACATGTCAGTTTGTATGTTCTTTGGTGTGTACACAGTCTTAGGATCACAATACTTTGGAACAACCATGCTACCAACTACTGCTGCAGTACGTTTGCGCTGTATGAATGTTTCATCCATTATGCAACATGTGTGTTGTCGACTGAAACTTCTTATCTTGAACATTGCCGAATCATTAATTGACGTTGCCTTGAAATGCCATTTGCAGCTTTCAGCTACACATATAAGCCAGTAGCTACCAAAAAAAACGCATTTACACAAATTTAGTACACACTACAATTAACTACAAATGGACTACAACATAACTACAATTGTATAAAACCAAAAATCTACAATAATACACTGATATTGCAGATATATGTTACACAAATAACTACATACCTTCTATGACTAGATCTTTTTACTCTGAACTGGAACTTGTGCTGCACTGAATAATTCCTCATTGCAGCAGCTATTGTTTGCTTGTCCTGATACACTTGTCCTTCTTCAATACATAATTGCTTAGATTCAGTTATTATTTCACTTTGATATTCCTCTATTGCTGGTGAGGATGGAATTTCTAGTAACCTTAGTGATCCAGAAGAACCTGAAGAATATAAATTCACAAATGTAGTAACTATGCAGGTAAATATGAAAGCAACAATGCTTTATATGAATATTGTAGTTAAAGTGTAGTGAAATGTAGTTGCATTGTAGTTATTAAGGAAAACCATAACACTCTGCAATTTCGTACCAAACATACCTGTACTGGTGCTTTCATTGGTGATTGCCAATTCCATATTGAAATCTCTAACACTTATACATAAGGGATACGAACCTAAGTACATATTCTCCCCTTTCGTTTCCATATACACACGAACCCCCATATCATTCCTAATCTCCATTGGAGGACAATTCTCATCCACAATGTATTTGATTTCTACAATTTTATTCGATGTATTAATTGACAATTGTTTTGCAATTGTAGAAATAAGAATTGCGTAGCTTGAATTATCATCTACCACAATGACATCAACTTCAAAATCTCTATATCTTCATATTTATCCCAATTACCATTCGATTTCAGCATTATTGTGATTTTTGACATGATTTCGTGTAGTTTAGAGAAAAAAAGGCTAAGAACAGATATAGATTAGAGACTTTTTGTCGACGAAGAACTGTATCAAAATTTTTTGAATTTCTACAATTTGATGGCTGGAGATTCTGTAGCTTTCGTATTTTTAGAATTGTAGATGAGAGTGAGAAGAGAGATCTCGTTCCGTTGGAGAAGGAGAGATTTACGCAGCTAAAGATTTTGTTCCGTTTCAGAATTTTGAATTAAATGCTGATAGGAGATCCGTCAGATCCTCTCTCCAACAAAGTCGCGCGTTTTTTTGGGAAGAATCTCGCTAATTTGGGTTTGGTATATAAATTGTAGGGATAATGTGAATAGGTAGGGTAAATAGCAATTTGTGAACATTTTTGGTAATAAAGTTTGCTATATGGTATAGATAGGAAAAAATCCCTTAATTCAATTATATTAGCCCATATATTTATTTGGAGTAATATATTAAAATATAATCCAAGTTATTTTATCAATTTAAATTTGATAAAATTTATTATTGACAAGGCCTTGAAGTATCAGTGAAGCCCCAAACACGGGTGTCGAACTAGAGCTTTCCAACGGAATAATTTCCTCAATCAACTTGCACTTTGCCTCAAAAGTATTAATGGTAATTCATATTTGGACAAGAAAAACCAAACTGTAATTTGCATTCTATATGTTGTAATCACATTACTTTCAAGTGGCATTCCTGTCGAAACCAATTTGGTTGGCAATTTAATTCTTTCCGTGGTAATCTTCTTTAATTTGTCTTTAATAAGGATTCTAGTCTAGGAGATGGCCATGCATTAAATGAGCTTCCTTATTCCATTTTAAAAAGGACTCTCACCCCATATTTGAGATCACACTCCCAGTAGTAGGGGTGTACATAGGTCGGGTTGGTTCGGATTTTACAATTATCAAACCAAACCAATTGTGTCGGATTATTAAATATAAAGACCAAACCAAACCAATAAAACTCGGGTTTTTCACTCTCGGGTTTTTTCGGGGTTTTTCGGGTTTTTTCAGATTTTTTTCCAATAAAATCTTCGTAGAACAAAACATATAAATTGTGCTCAAAATATTTCTTTAATCCTAGTAAGATACAACTATATAAAGTATTTTCCAAGAAAATAATATAAAATATGAGATGTATCATGGCATTATCCTAAAATATTCAACAATAAAGACAATAAAATTATGTTCTATTTATTACTAATTAAAAAGTCATAATAGAATAAACAAACCTAAAAGTATTACGTCGTGCTAAAATGTGTAGACTAATAAGGGAGTATTAATTACATGACTAAACATTATAGAAAAAAAATAAAAAATAGGTTATGTATTTTTATCTAAATTATTGCAAAACAAAAAAAATAGATATTCAATACATTCCCGTTCGTAGTATTGAATTGAATGTCTTTTGTTAGCATTAATATTGACTTGATTTTGGTTTGTGCTTTTGTTAGCATTATTTAATTCACTAATGTTAATGTCTATAAAACTTATTGGAGCATTCAAAAGTTTTAAGTCCAACCTTGAAATAATACCTTAAAAGATAAAATTATGAATTTTTTTAAGAAATATTTATAAATTACATCACAATAAGTATATTTTTATATTAAATATATCTCAAATTTCTATATATGTAATGTCGGGTTGGTTTGGTTTCGGTTTGACTTTCTTTAGTTAAAATCAAATCAAACCAACTATGGTCGGATTTTTTTTTCAATACCAAACCAAATCAAACCAAACCATGGTCGGGTTTTTTTCCTCGATTTGACTCGAATTATCGGGTTGGTGCGGTTTGTCGGTTTTATTTGTACACCCCTACCCAGTAGTTTATTGCACGAAAACAACCGATGCAAACCAACCAAATCCAATTAGGAGATAGATCGTAACTATCGTCCCACATCGGAAATACACCCCCAGTGAACCGCCTTTGAGATCTATATATACCATACACCCTTCTTTCCATAAGCACCAATTTCATTACCAATTTTAGCGTTTGCAAATTATTTTGAGTCTACTTTTGAAGCTTTGACGCAAAAGTATTGTTTTTTTTTTCTCTTTTGCAGGTTAAGCGAGAAAGATATGTTCATATGCATGAAGAAGGGGATCTTAGGGTGTAATGGGATAGTACCCATCCTTGCCCGAATATTGAAGAGATTACTTTTATAGCCCAACTATCAGAGAGATTACTTTTAATGTGGTTTGACTACCGGAGAGATTACTCTCAATGTAGCCCGACTATCAGAGAGATTACTTTCAAAATGACCCGACTACCGGAGAGGCCAACTTAAGGTGCAAAGAGACTCATATGTCCACTTTAAGATTGGAAAGTTATAGTTCCTTTTAAGGACAAACCCACGAAGAGGCTAACTTAAGGTGAAAAGAGACTTATATGTCTACCTTAAGATTGTAAAATTATAGTTCCTTTTAAGGACAAACCCACAAATAGACCAATTTAAGGTGCAAATGGACTCATATGTCCACCTTAAGATTTGAAAATTATAGTTTCTTTTAAGGACAAACCCACGAAGAGACCAACTTAAGGTGCAAAGGGACTCATATGTCCACCTTAAGAGTGGAAAGTATAGTTTCTTTTAAGGACAAACCCACAAAAAGGTCACTTAAGGTGCAAAGGGACTCATATGTCCACTTTAGCAGTGGAAAGTTATAAAGATTCTAACTTGAAGACTTCATGGACTAGATGATGTCGACTTGGACACTTGGAAAACTTTGAAGATTTGGTGGACTTTGCAGACTTAAACTTGAAGACCGACAAACTTGAAGATTCGGCGGACTTTGATGTTTCAATCTGAAAAATTTGAGTTCTCAAATACTTCCACTTGAAGACTGACAAGTTTGAGGACCTCAACTTGAAGACTTCAATTTGGAAACCTGGAGGGCTTAGATATCTCAAATTGAAGGGTGGAGAACGTGAAGATTTCAACTTGAAGACCGACGGACTTGAAGATTTCAACTTGGAGACTTCGAGGGCTTAAACAACTCAACTTGAATTCTGGTGAACTTAAGGATTTCAACTTGAAGGTCGATGGACTTGGAGGGCTTGAATACTTCAATTTAAAGATTGGTGGATTTGCAGACTTCAACTTGAAGACCAAAAATTTGAAGGTTTGGTGAACTTGAAGGCATAACGAATCACCAGGCTTTATTGCAAATACTTGGTAGACTCCTAAAAGACTATAATCATTCCATTGAAGACACCAATTTACCATAGAATCTTGCCCTTTTTAAATCAAATGAGATCAAAGTTCAACAGGAGGATGGCGTTTCATCTTGATTTTACATTCCTCCATACTTCACACGGACAACAATTGGGGTAATATATATCTTTTGAACTTATGCAAATGAACTTAGAATGAAACTGTAAGCTACCTATGTACCTCGGTGAAGAGGATCAAGTCATACCGTAGTTCAGGATGGGTAGATTTTTTTTTTCCGCCCTAACTTTTGCCTAGGCCGCCTCTTTCGAGATTTTCAACCTAGCGGACTTTTCTTTAGGCCGTACACAATTTATACTCTTGCGGGCCAGGAGTGTTGGAACATGCAATTTAGGCTCATGTGTAAAGGAGCGTAGGAACATGCAGTTTAGGCTCATGCGTCAAGGAGCTAGGAACATGCAGTTTAGGCTCATGCGTCAAGAAGCGTTGCAACTTCAAGGATAATACTTCTTTTAAGAACTTGCCACTGATAGGGCCGATTCTCATGCCATCTGCATCAACCAACTTGTAAGCCCCACTTGAGTAAGCTTTTTGTACGACATATGACCCATCCCATTTTGAAGTGAACTTCCCTACATGTTTATGGGAAGTAATTATGGGTCTTCATAAAACAAATACTTGATCTCCTACTTGAAAGGATCTCGGGCGAACTCTTTTATTAAAGACGCGAGATAGTCGAGCTTGATAACATTCAAGACTCTATTGAGCTTCCAACCTCTTCTTATCGAGAGCCTCCAACTCTGCTAATCGAAGTCGAGCATTTTCTTCATCAGTGATCCCTTCTTGAATAGCCAGTCGTAATGAGGGTATTTGACGCTCAAGTGGCAAGACGGCTTCGACTCCATAAATGAGTGAATTAGGAGTCGCCTGAGTTGGCATGCGGTGAGTCATCCTATATGACCATAGAGATTCTTCCATACAGTCATTCCAATTTTGTTTGGATTTGGAGACGACTTTCTTTAACAAGTTGCATAGAGTCTTGTTGAATGCCTCAGCTAGACTATTGGCGGCGGCATTGTACATCGAAGAGTTACGTTGCTTGAAGCCAAAGATATCACAAATCTTGTTCATCAGCCTATTATCGAATGACTTTCCATTATCCGTTATTATGTAAAGAGGAATGACAAAGCAATAAATAATGTTTACTTGGATGAAAATATTTTCCTTCTTTACTTCCTTAAGAGCAACAGTTTCAGCCCTTTTCTTCCCTTTGTCAGCATGGCAACAAGAGGCATCGATACTCTCATGGGAAATCTTCGTGCGGAACCAACTTGGTAAAAACTCCTCCAAGGTCACTAGATTTTGTGGCTTTTGAGAATGGTGCATCTCCACTTTTGCTTTTTCAAATACCTAACTGGATTCTTTTTCGTTAGTCTTTTTACCATAATCTTCCTTGTTGGTTCTTCTATTTATTCTTTTTGTGGCTCCTTTTGTGGCGCCTACGACGAGTTACCAACGTCCAACCTTCATCATCATCAGGTTGATCATCTTCAACTTTGTTGTTCACCAGTAATTCTTCATTTTTTATTCCTTTTAAACTGCATAACTTATCTAGACTGAATGATCCAAAGGTGATAGAGACTTAGTTCGCGCTTGCTTTCTCATCTTCAAGCACGATCTTCTTTTCACGAGCCAAGTCCATTACTTTGTCCTCGAAGACAAAACACTTCTCCAGAGGGTGGCTTACAAATCGGTGATATTTGTAGTAATTTTGGTCATTCGTTTTCCCAGCTTTATTTGGTTGCTTCATCTCCGGAAGCTCAATGAGATTTAACTCGAGGAGTTCTTCGAAATGGCTGGCACATCAGAATCTAGGAATGGGTACTCTTTCTCCTGCATTTCTTTTAGAGTCAACTTTTCACTTGGCTTATCTTGAAAAGAAGTGGATTTCATACTCTGCTTCTTGCTCACCTTCATCATGAACTTCATAGGTGACGTGTTGACATTCATAACTTCCTTTCTTTCAGACTTGGGTACGAACTTGCCAAACTTCTTGGCTTCTTGCTTGTCATTCCCTTTGCGAGGTTCATAGATGGAGAGCCTTTCATTTCCAGCGGAGGCCATACTCAATTCCATGTCATGGGCACGAGTTGAAAGTTCTTCAAATGTCCCAGTCTTGATACCTAGCAAGATGTAGCGCAATCCCCAATGCATGCCTTGGATGCACATCTCTATGCCTAAAGCTTCACTAAGTCTGTCTTTGCAGTTGGGGCTTGCATTCCTCCAACGATTGAAAAAGTTGATAACTGGTTCCCCCTTTCGTTGATGCGCATTTGTAAGTTCTATCATACTCACAATACGTCTCGTACTATAAAAGCGATTGAGGAACTCTTGCTTTAATTGATCCCAACTATCGATAGATCCAGCCTCGAGGTCCGTGTACTAGTCAAAAGCATTTCCTTTTAGCGAGCGGACAAACTGCTTGGTGAGGTAATCTCCATAAGTCCCAGCATTGTTGCACGTCTCCACGAAGCGCGCAACATGTTGCTTTGGGTTACTTTTACCATCAAACTGTTGAAACTTTGGAGGTCGCCATCAGGCATCTTCAATATATCGACCCTTGTAGTGTACGACTTTGCATATGTAAAGGAGGATTTGACAACAACTTCATATTTGTTCTTAATGGTTCCTTTAATGAACTTCTTCAATTGATCGATTGGAATTATCCCTTAAGATGAGATATAGATAGCCTTAGTGGATGCTATTTGTTTTGGGGGAGAGTCACTCTCTAGAACTTGTAGGAGCTTGCCGGGTGCATGTGTGGATTCTTCTTCCATCAAGATTCCCACCCTGTCTGTTATCTTGTCAATTCTAGCCTCTTGATTTTGCATGCATTTGGTCAAGCCATCGATTGATTCCGTCAAGTTTGCCAAGTGCTCCTCCACAGATGAAGTGTTCGTCACCGTGGCTTGCATGATTGTCGTGGACGACGGAGAGTAGCATGGATTTTCACACAAATTGATCCTTTATTGGCTCACTCTATGTGGTGTAAGTCGGGAGGATCCATCACTTGAGGCATCATCATTTTCCTTCACAGCGGAGTGCTTGGATCCGGTGAGGTCAAGCAGAGCAAGAGTTTTCTTGATCTTTTCAGCAACATCGCTTCCTCCTTCAGATGCGTCTGTAGAAGATCTTGCTCCTTTTGAGGATGAAGATCCGAAAATAGCGGTTAATGCGGACGACACTTGGGGTGCTTGTTGTCCTAAAGAGCTTTCTTTGCTCCTCGTAACTAGTCCGAAGCTTCTAAAGGTAACATCGAGGATGCTTTCCACATCAGCGTAGAACCCAGAGTTAGCAGCCTTGGTGGAAGTTGAACCGGAGTTGATTTTCTTTGAAGCCATTTCAATGTTATCGAATTTTGGTGATTGAAAAGTTGAGATGAAAGGTAGAGATTGTCCCACTGGGCGTGCCAGAATTTGTAGACAATAAATTTTGTCGAGAAAATAAAATCATGACCGAAAAATATAGCAACAATCGTAGTATTTTATTTCAAATATTTGAGTGTACAATCGCTATGATTCTTTTGATTCTACTTTTCTAATATAAATTCAAGGGCATTCAAGCTTGATCTTGAATTTGAATTTGATTTATCCGCTGCGAACACTTTGATTGTTGCCACAAATTTTATCACAAACAAGTAGCCTTGATCTTGAAAGCCTTGTATTTGATTTGACTCCGTTCTTAATCTTGAGTTTGATTACTTGAACTTGAACTTGCTTTGTTCCTTGTTCTTGAGCCCAAACTTATTTTGTTCTTCGTTCTTGACCTTAAACTTGATTGCTCGAAGCTTGAAACTTGTGGAGGAATTTGTAGTGTTTGATCCATAAGCTCTTTCTTGCTTATTGTTATAGCTTTTGGTGTCTTTTATGAGTTATGAAGATCCCTATTTATATTTGTGGAAGGGAAGAGTTGTGATAAGAACAAACTCTTTTCGACTAATCAAATTAAAATGTGACATGACCGCATTTGATTGGCTAGAATATGTCACTTGCACACGCGGCGCGATTTCATTAGCCTTTTAGTGTGACTGACCATCCCTTGTCATTTTGACACGCGGCATGGTCCTATTGGCTCTTCCGCTTGACTTGGCGCGCCACGTCATTTGACACGTGGCACCAAACTGGGCCTCTAGGAAGATGACATCTTGGGCTTAATGAAGTGGGCTCATCAATTTAGCCCAACTAAATGTGCTAGCCTGATGGATTAAGACTTATTTATTTAATCCATATATGTTGGACTTATATGTAATTAATTCAATTATATTAGCCTATATATTTATTTGGACTAATATATTAAAACATAGTCCAAGTTATTTTATCGATTTAAATTCAATGAAATTTAAATGTGTACATATGTTTATATCTTTGTAATAAAATGTGATCCTCTCCTTTAAAGTCGACGAGTATTTTACCAATGAATCTCACACCTAT
This sequence comes from Nicotiana glauca, assembly GCA_026770625.1. Lineage (NCBI taxonomy): Eukaryota > Viridiplantae > Streptophyta > Magnoliopsida > Solanales > Solanaceae > Nicotiana > Nicotiana glauca. The sequence continues at coordinate 58,114 of MU782703.1, read as the reverse complement.
CCCCTATCATTGTGCATCTTTCTATTTATAGGGAACATGTTCTAAAAAATTATAATAGTACAAGTACAGAGAATATCCACTAGAATATTATCTTCAATATCATGTTAAAACCGTTATAATTCTGTCAAGGATACTCGACCTCGATCTCGACCTCGGTCCTTGACGACTCTTCGACTTCAACCCTCGTTGACTCTTCGATCACGATCTTCATAGTTGATTAGATCGCCTCGACCTTTGGCGGCCCGGGGATGCTTTACCAATATTGTTTTGACTTATATTCTAGAGATAGATTTTGACCCACTCAATATTTACTAATAAATGACCAAAAACCATTTGTCATAAAATTAATTATTTTTCGACAATATTTTCAGTTATATCAAACACACGTGACACGTCTGTCTTTCCCACGTGCCTCCACTGCTCTGCAAAAAACTTTTTTCTTTTTTTCCTCATTACTGCCCCAAGACTTTACTTATTTGTATTTCAGTGCTCAATTATCTCCTCGCTACCTTTTCTTCTTCATATCGCCCGCGAGTCAACTCTCACTCACTGAATCTGAATCTGCCTCAGATTAAGCTGTGAGTACCCATATGAATCCTTTTTAATTCTGTGTTTTCTAATTCAATAATTTGAACAATTTTACTGATTTACTTAATTGGGCTGAAACCAACCTCATTTGTGTACAATACATGCATGTCTCAAGAATTATGTACATCTTGGATTTAAGATTTATTATACTCATTTTTGTCAATATAAGTGACTGAAAAGTTTGAAATTTTCCTCCTTGAGGGTAATTGCTATGGTTTATTTATACTTCTGTTTTGTGCTACATTTGCCTGAAATTTAAAAAAAGATCTTTTCTGTGTGAATTTGATTTTTAGAAGTATGCCCTTAATTTAGTGTTTTGAACTATTTTAATGGGTTACTCAAATGGGGTGCCACCAGCCTCATTTGAGTATATGCATGTCTCAAGAATTATGTATATCTTGGATTGATATTTATTATTCTCATTTTTGTTAATATAAGTGCCTGAAAAGTTTGAAAGTTTCCTCCTTTAGGGTAATTGCTATGTTTTGTTTGTACTTAAGATTTGTGCTACAACAACCACCCAGGATAATCCCACACATGGGGTATGGGGAGGGTAGTATAGGATGTACACAGGCTTACCCCTACCCTGAAAGGGCAGAGAGATTGTTTCTGAAGGTGTGTTAATTTGATTTTTAGAAATATGCCCTTAATGTAGTGTTTTGAACTATTTTAATGGGTTACTCAAATGGGGTGCCACCAGCTTCATTTTTGTATATGCATGTCTCAATAATTATGTATATCTTGGATTTAATACTATTTTATTCCTTTATGTAAATATTAGTTACTGAAAAGTGTGAAAGTCTCCTCCTTTAGGGTAATTACTGTGTTTTATTTGTACTTCTGTTTTGTGCTACATTTTCCGGAAAATAAAAAGGGATCTTTTTGTGTGTTAATTGGGTTTCTAGAATTATGCCCTTAATGTAGTGTTTTTGAACTATTTTAATGATTTACTCAAATGGGGTGCCACCAGCCTCATTTGAGTATATGCATGTCTCAAGAATTATGTATATCTTGGATTTAATATTTATTATACTAATTTTTGTTAATATAAGTGACTGAAAAGTTTGAAAGTTTCCTCCTTTAGGGTAATTGCTAAGTTTTATTTGTACTTATGATTTGTGCTACATTTGCCTGAAATTAAAAAGGGATCTATTATACTCCTATATGTAAATAGAACTGACTGAAAAGTGTGAAAGTCTCCTCCTTTAGGGTAATTAGCATGTTTTATTTACACTTATGATTTGTGCTACATTGGCCTGAAAATAAGAAGGATCTTTTGTGTATTAATTGGATTTTTAGAGACGTGGTTAGTTTTCATCTCCAGATATTCTTTTGGGATTTGATATTTTTGTGTCATTTGAAATTTTACTCATTCTTTTTAGTTCTTTTTTTTACTAGCATTACTTTCCCCGAGTTAGACACCTAGTTGTGTTCGGTACTAAGGGAAATGTTTTGAAAATGATTTCCTGGAAAATGTTTTCACGGGTTTTGTTTGGTGAATGCAAAAATTTTTTCTGGAAAATATTTATTAAGGATTGATAGTAAGAGGCAAGAATTTGGCTAATGTTTTGCTTTGGAATTCGCCGAAATTTCTGAATGTTAAAGATTGATAATAATGTCTAAGTGTTGGGTGGAGCAAGTATATGGATTAAGAGTTGCAGTATTTGTAAAGGAAAATGTTTTATGCCATCGGTGAAGAAATCATTTTTCCCTTTTGAGAGAAAATTTCTTCCATCATAAGAGTTGTTTAAAAACTTCATCATGGAAATATTTTATAAAAAAATTGTTTTCCTTCATGCCAAACACTTTGGAGTTGTCTTTTTCATTAGAATGAAATACAGCTGAATAGAGTGGAAGGCCTAGTTGATTGATGACTTCCCCTTATTTCACTATGATTCTTCTATTCGCTTTTTGTGCCCCGTTTCCTTAAAAATCTAGTTGGTGTATGTCAGTTTCCCTTTCTAATTTTTGATAGATCATCGAATTAGTTTTCAACTAATCTTTACAAGAGAAGTAAGATTGGAATTTGTAAACCGTGGAATAGCTCATTGAGTAACTCCACTCTTTCTGTTAATTGCAGATCACAGGAAAGGGTCCTTTGGTCAAGCAGTTGAAGAAATGGTAGCCCAGGGTGAAACTCACCCCTACGTTCCTCAGGATCTAAAATTGCCCGAGTTTGTTCCCATATTCCTCTCACAGTCACACATTGTTGGTGTATATGGCCTCTCATCCTTCCTCGTCATCTTGTTCATGTGGATACTCTCAGGTACTTATTCAATGATCATTGCATTACTTATTGCAAGCAGTTCAACCTGCTTTTTTCTGATATGCCTTTAATTTTAGAAGCAGTTAGATTTCTCATTATTCTTTTTCTGAAGTATACTCTAGAAACTGCTTAAAAGTAGAAAAGAAAGAAGTTGAATTGAGTATGAAAGAGTATTCCGGCAATTGATGCAACCTTGATCAAACATAAGTTACTGCAAGATCACTATTTTTGTCAGTTCTTTTCCCTTTAGAGATAATAATTGCCGTTGACATGCTTCCAAAAGTATCATTACAAGTGAAGATAGAGAAGGAAAAAAGAGAAGCTAGTCAATCCGTAAATTTGCGGACTTGTGAACATGATTAAAGAAGATATAGAACCATAGCCTCAAGTTATACAGTTTATTGTATGCCTCAGAAGAACTTCAAGCGGTCTCAACCATTTTTTTCATTCTTCAATTAAGCACATCCGAACCCTTGGTGTTGGTTTCATGTTCTCAAAATTTAGTTAATGATAAATACAACAACAACAACAACAACTATTCCTCAGTCGTAAACAAGTAGGAGTCGGCTATATGAATCCTCACTAATCATGATTCTCCATTTAAACTCAGTAGTGAATGATAAATGAGGGCATAAAGTAATATCATGTTGGCATGGGTTCATAGATTTCTATCTCTACAAGTTTCGGAAAAAGTTTGATCAACTGAAAAGATTTCTTTACAAGTTCTACACTAGTTCAAATTTTTCAGCTGCATTAGTGTTATAAATTTCTACATGTTAAGTGCATCCTAACTGCTTGTGTGGTGCTTTTCTTTCCCCATTGTGTCCACGCCTCGTTTTCTAAATTCATTTCTCCATCTTTACTTGCTAGGGTTTGTTCCTAAAATATCAAAGACTGATAGGGTGCTCATGTGTTGGTGGATTTTCACGGGCCTAACCCACATGGTCCTTGAGGGATATTTTGTATTTACTCCAGATTTCTACAAAAAGACTACTCCGGTTTACCTTGCTGAAGTCTGTAAGTAACAATTTAGCAAGCCTTTCATCCAAATGAGAACAGTTTATTTCAATTAGGAAATATTGTTGATTCGGCCTATAAAAGTACTAGCAAAGACAATATTTTGCAGGGAAAGAATACAGCAAAGGTGATTCAAGATACGTAGGGCGGGATTCTGGAGTTGTTAGTGTTGAAGGAATTACAGCTGTCATAGAGGGGCCAGCATGCCTTCTTGCAGTGTAAGTGCTATTGTCGAGAGATTAGCTTGTCATGCACCTTGAGATTGGTACAGTTAATGTGTTTATCCTAAGGGGTTGTTTGGTTCACATACTAGTTTATGCATGGATTATAATGCAAGGTGTTTTATGCGGGAAACAAAAATGAAGGGATTATTTTGCGTTGAATAATAATGTAGGTTTATTTTGCGGTAAGTAATTATAATACACGGAGCAACTTATCAAAAAAGTAAATAATACAGGGAATATAAAGTAAGGATTACTTACTTTAGGTGTATTTTTGTCTTTAAATACTTTTATGCTCGTAATGCGAATACATTATTCTTATTCCACATTCTATCCCGCATAAAATGACACATAAATTCTCGTATAACTTAGTGCAGGTATTTTTGATAGTGTCAACTAAACACTGCATTATTTTATTTGATGATTATTTTTTTTCTTATGCAACCATCCAAATGTTGCATTAATTATGCGGAAGATAATTTTTCCCAATTTCTTTAGCCAAATATTTTACTATTATTTTATGTGAGATTTGATGCTGGGATTACTTCTACTAATCCATTCAACCAAAGCATATGTATTCATATCTACTTCTATAAGCTCTTGGTATTGACTTTGGCAGGTACGCTATAGCTGCTAAGAAGTCATACAGGCATGTACTTCAAATAGCCATTTGTTTGGGACAGCTCTATGGCACGGCCGTATACTTCATAACAGCTCTATTGGAAGGCGATAATTTTGCTGCAAGCCCCTTCTACTACTATGCTTACTATGTTTTCGCAAATCATTTCTGGGTTTGGATACCAACTCTCATAGTGATCCATTGCTGGAAGAAAATATGTGCTGCAGTCAAGGTCCACGAGCAGAAGACCAAGACCCACTGAGGTGATTCTAAACATCGAAATCCAAATGCCTCAACTGAATAGCATTGTCACAATTTTCTTCTCCTGGTTCTTTTTTATGGTTGTTGAATTTAATTGGCTGCATCAGAAACAATGCTGGAATATTATTTAGATGAGATGTCCTAAAAATCTGATCATTCCTGCAGAAATGTTGTCATTCTTGCTTCACATTATTAAAAAAAGCAGCTGCGTTTGGAAAACTAAGACGACAGCTACTATATTTCTTTGTCCTCCGTCCATATTTCTTAGTTTAGCGTATTGTTTAAATACTACCGGGTTGCATGAAAGAAAAGATAAAAATGGTATGATGCCAAAATATATTTAGCATTTTTGCAACTTGCAGTATTCATTAGTGCGATAAATTCACTGTACATTACTATGTTACATGTCTTAGACAACAGGGAAAATCTTCCTTATGATTTTTCCAGTGTGGACTGTCCTGTCCATCAAAACCAAACGATTAAAAAAAAGATTGAAATAACAGTTCCCCTTACTAGGGTCTGTGACTTAGCCGTACATTTGACCTACCAGACCATAGATGAAAAACAAGGTGGGAGTCAGTGGTGGCGAAAGGGAAAAAAAAAAGAAGAAGAAGCTCTTGTTGAATTACTGCCCTGGTACCGGTCATAGTCATCTGCCAGCACCATCTTTGTGGGAGGTAGCAAATGTCTGATAGAATAGATAGTTGAGGTACACACAAACTAATCCGGACATCTCTTGAGTTACTGCCTTGGTAGCGGTCATAGTTATTTGGTACTTATGTTTGTCGGAGGTAGCAAATGTCTGATAGAATAGTTGAGGTACAAACAAACTAATCCGGACACCTCTTGCTGAGTTACTGCCTTGGTAGCGGTCATAGTTATTTGGTACTTATGTTTGTGGCAGGTAGCAAGTGTCTGATAGATAGTTGAGGTACGCACAAACTAATCCGGACACTCCTTGTTGAGTTACTGCCTTGGTACCGGTCATAATTATATGGTACTTATGTTTGTGAGTGGTAGCAAGTGTCTGTTAGAATAGTTGAGGTACAAACAAACTAATCCCGACACCTCTTGTTGAGTTACTGAGGTGTTGAGTTACTGCCTTGGTAGCGGCCATAGTTATTTGGTACTTATGTTTGTGGGAGGTAACTAGTGTTTGATATGATAGATGAGGTATACACTAACTAATCCTGACACCACTCTTATTGATAGAACAACAACAACAAACCCAGTTTGATCCCAGCAGCTGGGGTCTAGGTATTGATAGAACTACAGAAGCTTGAAAAATCAAGTGGAAGGAAAACAACTATCGACCAGTCCTGTCTTCGTGGGGGTGGACGTGTGCATGTGTAAATGCATACCATGCAGCAGAAATATAAACCAGAAGACTAGAAACGAGTTTTTGACCAATATTGTCCCTTATCTTTGAGGGTAGGTCTATTTTTATCCCTTAAATATAACCCTGAGCATATATAGTCCCTTAAGTATGCTAAAGTGGAGCACCTTTAGTCTCACTGACACAATGTGTTCAAAAACTAACGTTGTTACCTAACTCTGATTTCATGAAGCAAATTTTCCGCTCTGAAACAAAATGTTTCCTCTCCTTTTATTAGATAACACAAATTATCATTTTAATTCCTCATTTTTAGATAATATCTTCTAAAAAACTCACCAGAAACCACCAGGACTATGAGGAAAGTAACCGAAACAATAGTAGTTTTAGCCCCACAGAATAGCATCCCAATCTTGATCTCAACCACACTCAACATAGGAACCATGAGAAACAAGCACCACATAACAGGTAGTGAGAGAGAATTAATACACATAACAAGTGAAAGTAATAACCTGTAAGTAACATGCGGCAGCATATTAAATTGTAAAAGGGCAGCGTAGTGCATGAAGCATCCGGCGTTTACGCAAGGTGGGTCTACGGCCGTGATGTAGGAGGCCTACCTTGATGCAAGTATCAATGGCTGATTCCACGGCTCGAACCCGTGACCTTTATGTCACATGGAGACAACTTTACCGTTGCTCCAAGGCTCCCCTTCTCAGCATATTAAATTGTACAGATAGCTTAAAATATATCACTTACACTGATGTCTAGCTGCATAAATCCAGAAAAATGCTTCAGGTGTAATCATTGAAGAGCTCTTGTTCAATATACAACTTTCATTTCCAATTCAACATTCAGAATAGTTACATCAATAGCAAGATTTGAAAGATCTACTTGACATAGTAAGGAAGATCAAGGACATAAAGGAGGAAATAAGCCCAGGTGACACCAGAAATTCCACCAAAAAAGAATCCACCTGTGAACTTTGACCATCCCTCTGCAGTTTGCAATTGGTCTGGCACTTTTTTCCTTCCAGTTAATGTCAATGCTGGTGCTGTTGATGCCTCTCCTTCTTTGAATGATGATATTCCATAAATGGTCAAGCACATGCTAAGAATTACTACAAGTCCTGCTGCTGCTAAAGAACCAGCTCCCCCTACATGAATAGTAGCGGATCTAGTTAGGGGTGTCAAATGAGCGAGTATGATGTAGTTGGAGCAGGTCAAAATAGGCTGAGTTAATAAATTTAATGGTCATTAACCCGCCCAACACTTGGACGGGTTGTGGGGGTCATATTTTCATGGACTAGTTGAGCAGATATGGATTCAGCTGAACTCTGACATATATATATATATATATATATATATATATATATATAACAAATATTAAATTTTGAGCCGATACTTTTTGAAGTACAATGAGTTCACCATTAAGAATATATAGATTGAATGCATGAAGTTAAATTTTGAATTCGACTTTACCTGCATATTCAGTGTTTCTTAATGGACCAGCCTTTACAAATGGGCCAACAAGCAGGAATCCATGGGCCAAGCCCACTTCTACTCCTCGGAGAAGTGGGTTCACTGCGGTCCGGTAGGCCGGTAAGTTGGATAGGTACCAAGCAATCAATGGGCTTGAGGTCACTGGAGTTTCAAGACTTCCAATGAAAGGGTCACCATTCAGAGGCTGAATCACTTGGTAAGTTGGCTGCATAAGATGAAGTAAATGGGAGTTGTAGAGAATTATTGACATCCAACAAACCAAAAGTGGGCACGGCTACATGGTTCGAACGAGTTTAATTGAATTCCTTTAGTCGGAAAATTATATCGTGTATACAATCTTTTTTAGAGAACGCATATAAAAATTGTTGAATCTTTTTTAAATAAGATATAAACTTTTAGCATAATAGCAAATGTGAATCAAAACAGTAGTTGTTTTTGATCGCCCATAAACTACGAGGGGCTCATGTAGCCTATGTTGAATTAATCACTTTCTAGGCCGAGGCAAAAGGTCGAGAATAACTCATTGTTGACTAACAATTACGACTTATGATTACGAATCAAGAAGCTTTCATCAACAAGAATGACCGCTTCCTCTTGTTAAATTGAAAAATAGCATGAATTTCATTCTATTTGTCTTGAGCATGTAAAAAAAGAGACAATCTGATGCACAAAGTATCACGTGTTTACGCATGATCCTGAGAAGGGCCGCACTCCAAGGGATGTAATCTAGGCTCTAGGCAGCCGATGCTAGCTTTGTGCACCGGAAAATATGATTTGACATTTAAATATAAATAGGATTATTGTGTCTTTTCTATCTCCCAGAGAAAACGAAATATGAGGTGACTAGCTTAGTAACTTATTCAATTGAGCGTTGTTATATTCTTGGCTCTGCCACTTGGCCAAGAAAAAGTATTAAAGAATAGCACAGTGCACGGAACTCTCGCTATGTGCCGAGATCCTGGGAAGGTGCGGTCGCACCACAAGGGTATGTTATATGCACCCTTATCCTGCATTTCTGCTATAAGCTGTTTCCACGGCTCGAACTCGTGACCTCCTGGTCACTCGGCAGCAACTTTACCAAACACTAAGGCTCCCCTTCGCCAGGAAAAAAGTATTACTAGTGAAATTCAAGAATATTACAAGTATGAAGAGAAGTGAATTGCTATCTTACTTTGTCTGTTTGGACTGCCTTGATAGTAAAGCAAGATTTTCTTGTTGAAGGAAAGATCTTAAAAGGAGCACCAGAAATGCCTTTGGGAGTGACAAGTCCACTGCCTCTTGTTAAAGAAGAAGCAAAGTTGCTCTTGAGTTGGCTAGCCATTGTGGTGGAAGCAGCAGTAGCCATTTTTGGAAGGTTTGTTGGTCACTGTTTTTGGTCAGTTATGAAATATAACAAAAGATGCAAACAAAGTAACACAGTGGATGTCATGTGACTGACAAAGAAAATCTTTTTGCTCACTAAAATTCGTGGTTCTGAGGGATCAAGATGACTTACGTGGAAGCTTGTCATTGGTCATATCTAGAACGTTATCCCTTATCCGAATTACATTGGTTAAGAATGGGTAGCAGAGTAGGCGGACCCACTATCTAAAGACAGCGGATACATGTTTGCACTCAACCAAAATTTACTTTGTATATAGAGTATCACTACTAATATAATATTATTTTTTAAAGATATATATTCATATATGAAATTTTTTGCCGAACTTTATGAATATCGGTGACCTCATATTTTATAACATAGGTCCGCCTAAGCTGTCTTCGAAACAAGATTTTAACTTTAAGAGTCACAAATTAAAGATTATAGCTGTATGGTAAAAGTTTATATGCAAGATATGGTTTGATTTGGTGCAAATATTATGCTTTAATATAAATTGTGCTCCGAATCCTTCCTTCCTATAGACTTTTCACACTAGAACTCAAATTCGAGATATCTAGCCAAGGTAGGAGGACCAATTTATCCGAGTTTTTGATCAATATTATCTCTTATCTTTGAGGGTAGGTCTATTTTGGACCCTCAAATATAACCCATAAGCATATTTAGTCCCTTAAGTATGCTAAAGTAGAGTACCTTTAGTCTCACTAACAAACGGTGTTACCCAACTCTGATTCATAAAATAAATTTTCTACTGTGAAGCAAAACGTTTTCTCTCCTTTTATTGGATAACGCAAATTATCACTTTAATTCCTCATTTTTAGATAATGTCTTCTAAAATTTGACACTGAAAATATCCCCTTCTGTGCAAGTTTTCAATAATAAATAATATTGTATAACCGCTATAAAAATAATAGCCGAAAAATGATAAATTTTTTATATAAACAACAACAACAACAACGACCCAGTAAAGTCCCACTCAGTGGGGTCTGGGAGGGTAGTGTGTACACAGACCTTACCCCTACCCCGATAGGGCAGAGAGGTTGTTTCCGATAGACCCTCGGCTCAAGAAGATGGAAATAAAACAAGGAAAGAAAGATAATTCATCAGTATTGACGACATAACCATAGAAATGATGACAACATCCTAAAAACCATAAAATAGATGACATGCAATAATAATAACTCGCAACTAAGATCCGGAGCTATGGAAAACAGTAAGGTTAGTGTGAACTTTACATCAACCACAAGCCGTCTGGGACCAACCTACTCAAACCCGCTTCACCCCCGGAATGGAGAAGGAGAAGTTCGACTATCACTCTATCCTACAACCCTAATGCTCGACCTCCAGACCTTCCTGTCAAGGACCATGTCCTCGAAAATCTGCAGTCGTGCCATGTCCTTCTTGATCATCCCTCCCCAATACTACTTAGGCCGACCTCTACCTGTTCTCGTACCCACTAAAGCCAACAGCTCTCACCTCCTTACCGGAGCATTCAGGCTTTTCCTCCGCACGTGCCCGAACCATCTGAGCCTTGCTTCCCACATCTTGTCATCCACAGATGCCACACCCACCTTCTCTCGAATATCTTCATTCCTCATTTTATCTATCCTAGTGTGCCCTCACATCCACCTCAACATCCTCATCTCAGCTACCTTCATCTTCTGGATATGCGAGTGCTTAACTGGCCAACACTCTGCCCCATACAACATGGCCGGTCTAATCACCGCTCTATAAAATTTATCTTTGAGTATAGGTGGAATTTTCTTATCACATAAGACTCCAGATGCTAGCCTCCGTTTCGTCCACCCCACTCCAATGCGGTGAGTGACGTTGTCACACCTCCTTTTTTACACGCCACCCTGAAAAGATAATATATAAGGGAGTTTTTCCACTTTAAGTGACATTATTCGAAATGAGATTATTTGTTTATCAGAGTCGTTATTTGGGATGGTTTATTTGGTGCCCCAAGTCAACAGTTTATTTAGAATCCCAAATCGAGGGAAGATTTCGACTTTTCATGTGAAGTTTGCGAACCAGAAATTCTTGAGTAAAGAATTCTGTTAACCTGGGGGAAGGTGTTAGGCACCTCAAATTCTGTGATTCTAGCACGGTCGCTTAAACTATCATAATTGGCCTATTACTTGATTTCAATACATGTTTCAACCTATGGTATAATTTTAAATTATTTACCGCTTTTAAATTAATTTTAAGAAGAATTGCAACGTTATTAAAATACGTCTCGAACCACGTCACATAAATACACCCGTAATTTTTGATGTATTTTAACATAGTTGAGATTTGGATTTGGGTCACATAAATGCGTACTCGAGTTTAGGAAAGTAGATTATTAAAATGCGCATCTAAAGCGACTAACTCATTGATAACTTTGCGGGAGGCCATAAAAATTCACTAAATGGCACGTCCTGAGTTCTAAGTATTTTAATGGAAGTAATTAAAGAGGGCCACGCAATTCGTAATTTTTATTTGGGTGCGGCGCACCTCAATTTCATTTTTAAAGGATATTCGACTAAAGCTTGAAGGGCCATGGACTATTGTGTTATCTAAGATGACCCTCCTAAAATCATTCTAAGGATCCTATTAATTGACTAAAGTCATAAAGATTGATTTCAAGAGCTAAAATGGGTTGTGGATTTAAAGTCTATTTGCCAAACTCAAGAACTCCCATGCGAGACAACTGGGCTTGACAGAAAGGCCCAATACTCCACATTTGAATCGACTGAGCTGACTACACTTCCAGCGCCTAATCTGGGCCATGATGAATTAACTGGAGGCCCACCTCAAAGTAGAAAATATTTTGGGCCTCCTTTGTAAAGGCTGGCCAGTTATTTGGCTTGATGGCTCCTAGATACAGGCCTGCTTATTCACATTAATGCCGATCCAAATTAAAACTGAACAATGCATTCATGCAAACAATGTATCCAATATTAGGACTTTAGGAGCTAAAATTCTGATTTAATGTAATTAATATAATCCTTAAAATCTGATCTATTTGAATTAAACAAGTGATTTAAAATAACTAAACATGCGTTCCTGTAATATTCCATCTCAATATATGTCTAACCTATAACTCAACATCCGTTTAGAAATCAATATTGAAACTAAATACACAGTCGTTCTAATCATGAAATCCAATCTTAACAATATTCAAATTCTATCATGCTTCAAAACTAGCTAGGATTCAAACTCAAAAATAAACCTAACATGAAACACATAGGACTAAGGTACTAGCACTGATTTCACTGATTTCAACACATTATTACTAAATCATGAGAAAATAACAGATTCTAGGCTATTATGAGCTATATTTTCGACAGTTCATTTATGATAATCAACATTCATTTTTTACAATCAACATTCTAGGCTAAAATCACCTACAATTCATTTTCACAAATACATCTATCAACATTCAATATTACAGGTTATTTGCAAGAAGAACAAATGTATTTCAACAATCAATCAAATTTTATTTCATGTTGTCAAGCTTCTGCTTCAAATTGCACTTCAAATGGCATTCATAGAGCTGAAGAATACCTAGAAATGGAAAAGGAAATAAAAGAAGTGAGAGATAAGCAATCAATAACAGCAGAAACCCAACTTTATCTCAGCCATGCAACAATATTGAGATCAAATAGATCAAGCCAAACTCCACAGATTCCAGATTTAAACTATTTGGTCCTGGATCTAACTAGAAATTGATTCAGAGTTAAAAAAACTTCAAAATCCTAAAATGAATCGATGGAACAATAGAATTTTCAGCTCATGGAGTGTTTTTCTCTGATTTCTCTCTCTAATTTTCTTTGTTTCAGCTCTTAATTTGCGGGCTCTAATTCTCAGGATTTTGGATCTCTAAGACTCTAAGCTCTCGGAATTTTTTAGGCTCTCAAATCTAGGCTCTGAAAAAACTTCTCTCCAAAACTCTCTCTAACCTCTAGAAAAACTCTAAGATATGAAAAACTCTCCAAAACTCTCCCAAAATTGAACTTGCAAGGCAAGGAAAAATGCCTTTTATAAGCAAACAAGTAGGGTAAATTCAGATTTTATATTTTACCCCCTTAAGTCCTTCTTAATTTTCAGTTTTTGCTTAAAAGTCCTTAGGGTACTGACTTGTTTTCCAAGTTATACTACTCAACTTCTGAAATTCAAATTGGAACCCCAATCTAGAAAGTTCTAAGGGGTTCTATTTTCTGTTACTGCAAGATTTTTTAATTGAATTAACACAATTACCCCCAGCTATCCTGTATTTACCCCTGAAATTGTTAACTAAGGTTAAGCTAAACCCAAGTCCAACTACACCAGCCTTTTTAACTTGGTCAGTGATGACCATAGTTACCTACAGGGTCTTTGAATCATTCAGAAATAACCAAACGACATCCAATCATAACAAACCCCAAAATTGGAAAGCAAATCCAAACAACTCTAATTTTAGACTTGAATTAACTACTTAAACTCATAATTGAAAGCTACTACTATAGATTATCAATCAAACAGAAAAATAAATAAAATTAATCAAGCTAAACAGAACATGCTATTAGAAGGAACAATCAGCAATTTAAAACCTAAAAATCTAAGAAAAATATGCAAGTAAAAATCAAGGCACAAAACATGAAGGAAACAAGGGGTAAAAGAATAGATTATTTTGAAAGGGAAAGAGGAAAACTGGATTCAACTAGTTTCAATAGAATAAGATTCAAATATAAGGTGAAATAAACAGAACAAACTAAGAAAACTCACCAATTAAACTCGGACATGACTGGCCTCCGATTTGAGTCTTGTAAGGATGTTAATCGTTTGTTCTTTGCCAAGAACAAACGAAAACATCATTTCATGACTAAATCGAGCCCTAAACTTGTGAAAACTGGAGAAGAAAACTCACAGATTCAAGCTCCAGGTTGAACTCTTAGGGCTGGATTTTTTGATTTGAAATTCGAGGTGTTACAGGGATGTTTGAGGGGAATAGATTGTGGATTTAGCATGAGGGTGCTTTGGTGGTTCTGTTGTGTTCATTTGGTGAGGCTTTGGTGGTGGCGCCGCTGGACACATCGGAGGAATCCATGGCGGCGCTAGGCTTTTGTCAATTTGAGAGTTTTGGGTGGGATTTGAAGGAAACTAAGAAGGGATTGGTAATGGGGAGAGGGAGAGGAGGCTCTGGTATAATTTTGAGGGTCATTGGAGGTTCACCGCCGCCGTAGGGCGATTTCCGGTGGCGGCTTGTGGTGGCAGGAGACGGAGCTGTCTCTAGGGTTACAGGGGTGAGAGAGACGAGACTTGGGGGTTAGGGGTGTGTTAGGACATTTATATATTAGGAGATCTAGGCTTCTTGTCCGTTAGATAAAAAAACCTAGACTGTTGAGATTGATCTAGCAACCAAACGACGTCATTTGGGGGACCTGGGGGTGCTGGACCGGATCTTGGGCCGGGCATGGGGCGAATTTCACGGGTCTCAGGGGTTTAATGCTTGGGCTGGGCATCATAAATCCAAGATTGGCCCAATTTCCCTTTGAAGGCTTGTATTTTTTTTTAATTTCTTGTTTTTCTCTTTTTCCAAACAAAATTAAAAAAAACTAAAGTTAAACCTAAAAATTAAACTAACCTACCTAGCTATAATCAAAACTATTAATAAAGTACTAATAAAAATCCAAGCTAAAATTTAAATCAAGCAAAACCAATCAATTTTTGTGATTTTAGTATTTTATGTAAAAATCCTAATTACTAATTAATCTAAAATGTAAAATTAAGTCCTAAATTCCAATGCAATGCGTATTTTTTTGTATTTTTAGATGAATTATGCTAAATTAAAAATGCACACAGAAAAATGCAAATAAACACAAAAATTATACAATTAATTCCTAAAAATCGAATAATAAAAGGAAAAATCCTAATTTTAAGAATTATATAGGAGTAATTCAAGCGAGGCAAAAATCACGTGCTCACAGACGTCCGCGTCGATCTCTCCATCCCATTGAATAACCGACCCAAGGTAATTGAAACTACCTCTCTTGGGGATGACCTGTGATCCAAATCTCACATCCATGCCTACTTCCCTCGACTTGATGCTAAACTTGCACTCCAAGTACTCCGTCTTAGTCCTACTCAATCTGAAACTCTTAGACCTGAGGGCCTATCTCGAAACCTCCAACCTCTCTGTAACGACCTGATCAGTCGTTCTGAGCTTTAGTGCACCGTTCAGCAGTTTGAGGCTATGAGCAACTTCAATTCAGATACTAGGACTTGTACACGTGGTCGGAATTGAATTAGAAGTTTGGAGTTGATCTGGAGAGGGAATTCTCATTTCGGGAGCTTTAAGTTGAGAAAAATTGACTAAGATTGGAGTTCAAAGTAAACGACCTCGGAATCGGGATCTGAAGGTTCCAATAGGTTCGTATAATGACTTCGAACTTGGGCGTATACCCGGATCGGGGTTTGGATGACCCGAGAGCGTTTTGGCGCCTATTGTGGAAGTTAGAATTTTGGAAGAAATTTCAAAAGTTTAGGTTGAAGTGCATTTCTGTGTTATCGATGTTGGGGTTTCAAGTCTGGGAGTAGCTCCGTATGGTGATTCTAGAGTTGGGAGCGAGATCGGAAGTGAATTCGGATATCCGCGGAGCATTTTGGAGCCATTTGGCTAAAGATAGAAATTTGAAGGTTTTTGAGAAGTTTGACCGGAGGTAGACTTATTGATATTGGGGTCGGAATCTGATTCCAAAAATTGGAGTAGGTCCGTAATGTTGAATTAACTTGTGTGCAAAATTTAAAGTCAATCGGACGTGATTTGATAGGTTTAAACATCAAAAGTAGAAGTTTGAAATTCTAAAGTTCATAAAGCTTGGATTGAGGGTCGATTCGTGGTTTTAGTGTTGTTTGATATGATTTGAGGCCTCGAGCAAGTCCGTAATCTGTTTTGGGATTGGTTGGTTGTTTTGGTTGAGGTCCCGGGGGCCTCAGGCGTGTTTCGGATGCTCAATGGGTCGATTCTTGCCTTGTGAGGATTACTGGTTTTCTGGTATGAGTGCAGTAGGTCTTTACTCTATGCGATCGCGTGAGAGCCTGCGATCGCATAGTTCAAGAATTGTAGGCTGCTGGTTTTGGCTTATGCGATTGTAGGGCTATATGTGCGATCGCGTAGAGGACGAAGTTGGAGGCTGCTGGTTTTCGCTTATGCAATCGCAGGGGTGTGATTGCAATTGCATTGTGCAAGATTTGGAGGCCCTGGGATTGGCTTATGGGATCGCGGAACATTGTGTGTGATCGCATAGAAGGGTCGCCTGGGCAGTGAAATGTTTTAAAACAGGTCTTGGCTCATTTTTATCTCAAATCTTTCATGGGAGCCGATTTTGGAGCAGCTTTGGATTGCCATTTACATCACCAAGCATCAGGTAAGTGATTTCTACTAGTTTTGAGTAAATATAAGGTTTATATATGGATTTAGACAAGAAAATTTGTAGAAATTTGGGGATTTTGAGGAAGACCTAGAAATTTGATATTCTTGAATTTTGACCACGATTTTGAGCATGAAATTGAGAGCAAATTATATATTTGGATTCGTGAGATTATGGGTAAACTTTATCTTCAAAATGTTTTGGAATCCAGGCATGTGGGCCCAAGAGCAATTTTTTCAACTTGTCGATTGGGGTTAGGAATTGTTATAAATTGGATTGTAATGAGTAATTGAACATATATTAATGGATTTGTATAATTATTGACTAGTTTTGGAGCGTTTTGCATCAATTTGAGTCTTCGAAAGGGCGTGGAATGCCGGTTAAGGAACTTCGGAGCGAGGTGAGTCTCCTTTCTAACCTTGTAAGAGGGAATTGTCCCCATATGTGAAATAATTGGTTATGCGCTCCTATTTGTGGGGGCTATGTACGCACGAGGTGATGAGAGTCCGTGCGTAGCTAGTAATATGTATAAGTCCAGGTAGTCTAGGACCCAAAAGCATGCTATACTTGGAATATCTGTAATCTTATTGACAGTTAAATTTCTTGAATCTTATCGAATTGATAAATGAAATTCCTAGAGGATTAAATTTTATTTTCTTGAATCATTAAAAGAGAACTGGTTTTTATTTGAATAAATGTTCCCGGATAAATCCTCAATTGTTGTTTGAGCATATAGTTTTATGTGTACCTGCGTTGCACGTGTGATTCACGAGTAGGGTGATTGTTTAATTAAATTTGACCGCATCACATGTATGGTTCGCGAGAGGGGTAATATTTGCATCTATGGTTTGCGCCATTCGATCCTCGACAGTGCACATTTTATATTTATGTTGGATCGGCCCGTACGACCTCGACATGAGTTGCGCATGCTTGTCTTGCTTCCCTTGAGATTTATTGATATTGATATATGTTCTCCCCGACTTGTGATAATTGTTAATTAATGGATTATGAATCCGGGGACTTTTAATAAAAAAAAGGAACTTTTACCTTTTTAGTGACTCATTTGATTCTACTGTTATTCTTAATAAATTCGTGAGTCATCGCATTAATAATATTATTATTGGACCATTAGTAGGTGTCGAAGTTGCCATCTCATCTCTACTTATTCGAGATTAGGCGGGATACTTGCTGAGTACACGTTATTTTCATACTCATGCTACACTTACTGTGCATTTTGTTGCACAGGTACATGTATTTCTATTGGCCCACTGGGCGTAGCAGCATGGGTGACCGAGAGACTAGGTGAGCTGTAATTCCTCGTGGCGACCCGCATCTAGTATAGCCTCTCTCAGAATTGAATTTACTTTCTGTCCAATTTGTGTTCCAGAAAGCTATTGTACTTTATTCAAATTCTTAGTAACTGCTCATGCACTTGTGACATCGGGTTCTAGGATGGTTATAGAGTATTTTATATTAACTGCTTATCATTTAATTAATTTAAAATGATTATCTTTTATTGGTAAATTTGAAGGAAAATTATAGATTTCAAGAGTGTCTAAAATGAGAATTTAATTAAGTACTTTCGTTGACTTGCCTAACAGTGGTGTCTGGTGCCATCACGACCTTCAGTGGATTTGGGGTCGTGACAACATGGTATTAGAGAACTAGGTTCCCGTAGATCTCATGAGTCATGAGCAAATCTGTCTCGCAGATCGGTACGGAGACGTTTGTGCTTATCCTCGGAAGCCTGCAGGACTGTTAGGATTACTTCCCTTCTTGATTCCTCATCGTGCAATTTGATCCCTGGAGGCTTATGCCTTTAAATTCCTTCCCATTCAATCTTATGCTACGCGAACCGCTTGTTATAAATCGAGAATTGAAGAATTGTAATGGTACTACCGAAGTGGTGCAGGATGTTTCTCCCTGCACAGTTGTATGAGCTATTATCGTCGCCTTGTGGACGGATATTCTGTCGTTTCAACTTAGTAGCAGTACTTTTGAGAACTTTGAGGCTTGGCACAAGTTGCCATGATGCTATGAACGATTGTTTCGCAGTATTGATATGATGGTAGACTTTTTGCCTACATGTCGAGGCGGTGAATAACTTGAAGGGAGGTTTACTCAGTGCATGATCTAGAGATTCAGTATTTATTTCCTGGTGGGGGAAGGGAAATCGGAATAGGAATGATCAGATGTGGGATGATGGAGTAACAAGACTCGGTATTTGCGAGCGTGGTGGAGTGTTCTTCTATGATGAGGTGTCTTTGTCCTAATCGAACGTACTAAGTTCGTCGGTGTTATGATCTTCTACAATTCACCTTTGGGGTAAGATATTGTGAAATAGTATTAAAGAAGTAGCTGTGAGATATCGCGGGGTGCAGTGGTTCAGAATTGAATCAGTGTTTCTAATGTTGACGGTTCAAGAAAGATGATCTTCGGAAAGGTTTGAAGTTAGCAGCAATTATGGGTTCAAGTTCCACGAAGATAGATTTTATTTAAGGCAACAACTGAGCAGCAAAGGATGAGGAAGGACATGTGAGGAGTGTCAAGCGGTGATTAGAATTTCTAGAAGGCCAGGTACAAGAAGCAAAGGTCGAGCAGTCGACTAAAGGGGTGAGTTTTGCCAAAGTGGGAGTGTTTGGAGTGATTTGGGAATTCTAGTGATTGTTGATTTGGGCCTATGGATTAATTTGAACTATGGACTATTATGCGGCAGGACATTTGATATAACGGAAAGGAGCTGCTTGAAATGAATAAGGATACAACCTAACTTTGAATTATAAGGATGTTGCCGCGCACTTAATTGATATCCACGAGGGGTGAATGGACTTGTACAACTAGAAAGTGAGCTTAGACTCAAGATGGGTTAATGATGTCATAGTGATTGTACTCCATGTAGCAGCGTTGGAAGATGTCGACACGTAAATTCCACCGATGAGTTATCCCCGGTGAGCGGATCGGCGGTCGCATGGTTGGCGAAGGTTCTACGAAGAATTCTATTGGCTATATAACAAAGAGATCGATAGTGTGAACGTGGTTGATGATCCAAAGTATAAAAAGGGGTTTTGCGGAAAGATTCCAAGAATTTTAGCGGTTATGTCAATAAGAGATAAAGAATCCTAGTGAATTTCAGAGTTGTGTGATAATGGATTTAGGCTAAGTGGGGGAGTCCCACCGCCTATGATTAAGGTCGCATGGTTAACTACTTGCGAGGTTTCTGGTTATCAGCATATTGATGGGTCATTTCAGCTACAGAAAGAACATAAGTGGTAATTTGAACAAAGAAATTATTAAAGGTGTGCTAAGGTTGGCTTTATTAGCTCATGTTCAGACTTGGGGAAGGATTCAGGATTTATGCCTTGTATAGGTGGGTTTCAAGGGAAATGATTCTGCCGGGTGCTTCATCAAGAGGGTATTCATGTTCTAGGAGATTTATGGAATTGATTATATTCGGGGCCAAGTCAGAACGGGTGGCTCTCAACAACGGTCCTAGTGGATTTAAAGGAGCAAAGTGTGGTGCTTAATGATTTCGAGCCTATAGGAACGGTTAAGAATCAAGCTTTGTAGCAGCTTATGAGAAGAGGCACAAAATGTTCTATGATGTTTTGACTTGCAGTGTAGCCTTTGGGAGGTATGAAATGGTTTGTGGGAGTTGAGACATCATGGTCTCATGATTTAAGGTCACTCGAGATGAGTGCGGATGAAATGTGTTATGTGTTGAATGGAGTTATTATTTCTAAAGCAATCAAGGGTAAATTGGAAGAAGATAGATTGATTAGATATAGTTGAATTGGCATATTGATGGGTTAGGCTACTACTTAGAGATTTGCATATTCTATGACCACGAGGATTCACTCGTGTGTTGCTATGGTTCTCTTGGAATGAGTTAAGCAAAAAAAATTTATATGATGAAGTGTTAATCTATTAGTGGTTCCAGAGTTATGATGAAAATCATGTTTTATCGTATATTAGCATGTTGGGTACAGAGAGTGGTATGGAACTGGAAGTGAGGATCAGGGTTTCAATTCGGTCTTGACAAGGGATGTCACGAGCTCGGATGAGCAGGAAGGTAGTTTTGATGTTTAAAGTAAGTTGGTATTGTCTTCAGCGTTACCTGAGATTGGTGTTTGTGAAAAAGGCTTTGCATCCTGGTTAAGGATTCTTGATCGCTTTTTAGCGTTAGTGCGGCTGGTGGTCTAGATGTACAGACCTCTTATGTTTTACAGAAAGGTTGTATAAGTATGGCATGTAGTCACTTGATTAATGGAAGAGTTAAACCAAGTATGAAGATTGTGATGAAATCGTTAATTTGAGAATTGATGCGTGGAGGGCACTCGATTTATTGAGTTGTGGACTGTGGAGGATTACTCCGGTTATGATGGTTGTTCTTGTGTGTTATGAGAAAAAAGGAGTATTTATGGACCTTTGAAAAGTTATTAGCCTAGTTCAATGGGATCAACACCGGCTTGAGGTCTGTGGAGGGATTTAAATGTGAATATGGGCTCTATATCAGGCCAGATGTGTTTGTTTCAGTAATGCACTCCTTGTGGAAGGGTAGTCAGGGTATTATTTCATCGTCAGTTATTTCAAGTGATGATATATTGCATCGTGTGAGTTGTGAGACAGCTTGGTGAATTGCTTATGTGTTGAGGTTCTGTGTAGAGATGATGTTATATGAACAAAGTGGCTCTTGAGGCTCAGATCATATATCACACCTCAGTTGTACTTGAATTTTATAGCTTATAGCGCTATATGTCTCCCTAGGGATGGTATTATGCACTTGGCATGCTTGTGACCAATTCTCGGTAGCTTGTTGTAATGAGCAATCTAGCTTGGTGTGTACCTCCTTATGTGAATTTTATGTGTAAATCGGGTGGCACGCCACCATGGGTATGTTGTTTGGATTGGGTTGCACGCCACAACAATATGATGTTGCGTATAGTTCCCTATAGCTGTTTTATGCGTTTGTTTCCTATTTTCCTGAGGAAAACTCTTGTTTGCTGTGTGCCCGTGTCGCATATATGATTCGCGAGCGAGGTAATTAGATTTCCTTTCAGAGTTCATTTTCCTTTTGTATAACGTTCGAATTAGTAGCCTATTGGCACATTGTGGCATTATATGAGACTTTTGATCACGTTCGGGGTGGCTTATTTCCTGGGCAGTTCGTACTGGTGAGACAAGGGTATTGGATCTAGTATCAGTGCAATCGGATTATATGAAGTATATTAAGGGTCTAAGACCATTATTTGGTTCAAGATGAGGTGATGGTTCTTGACATGATTATAGACCCAATGATTTGTTGATTCGGCAGTTGATGATGAATTTCTACACATCTCTTCCATTGTAGCGGTGTTGTAAGAGTTAGAGCAAGACCTATGTAGGTCATGAGGTGCAATGGAAGCATCAGATTCGTGGAATTTTGATTTATTCGATCAGAGAATGCTATTGTGGTCATGTGAGTAAAGTGGTGCAAGGTGTGAATTCAGCTAAGATATGCAGTCATGTTTTTGTAACAACCCGACCGGTCATTTTGAGCTCTAGCACGTCGTTCAGCAGTCCGAGGCCATGAACAACTTCATTTCAGGTATTATAACTTGTAAGCGTAGTCAGAATTAAGTTTCGGGAAGTTCAGAGTTGATTTGGAAAGATAATTCTCATTTCGTAAACTTAAAGTTGAAAGAATTAACTAGGATTGGAATTTTGAGTAAATGACCTCGGAATCGGGATTTAAAAGTTCTAGCAGGTTTGTATGATGATTTCGGACTTGGGCATATGCCCGGATCGGGTTTTGGATGACCCGGGAGCGCTTTGGCACCTATTGTGGAAGTTAGCATTTTGGAAGAAATTTCATAAGTTTGGCTTGAAGTGCATTTTAGTTTTATCGATGTCCATTTGGGATTCCGAGTCTGGGAACAGCTCCGTATGGTGATTTTGGAGTTGGGGGCGCAATAGGAAGTGAATTCGGAGGTCAGTAGGTCATTTTGGAGCCATTTATCTAAATATAGAAATTTGAAGATTTTTGAGAAGTTTAACCGGAAGTGGACTTTTTGATATCGGGGTCAAAATCTGATTCTGAAAGTTGGAGTAGGTCCGTAATGTTGAATATGACTTGTGTGCAAAATTTGAGGTTAATCGAACGTGATTTGATAGGTTTAAATATCGAAAATAGAAGTTTGAAATTCTAAGTTCATTAAGTTTGGATTGGAGGTCGATTCATGATTTTAGTGTTGTTTGATGTGATTCGAGTCCTCGAGCAAGTCTGTAACGTGTTTTGGGATTGGTTGGTAGGTTTGGTTGAGGTCCCGACAGCCTCGGGTGGATTTCGGGTGATTAACGGATTGGAATTTGGACTTTTGGATAGCTGAAGGGGTCTGGTTGCTGGTATAACCGCTTATGCGGAGGGTTGACCGCGGAAGCAAAGAATTGAACCGCATATGCGGTTTTGGGCTTCCAGTGAAGGGACTGCAGATGCGGTCATTTTTCCACAGATGCGAGACCGCACCAGCGGTAGAGAGGTCGCAGAAGCGAATGGGGCGGCTAGGCTGGGACCGCAGATGCGTTCATTTTTCCGCAGATGCGGGACAGCACCTGCGGTGGAGAATGCACAGAAGCAAAAAAGGGAGGCCTGGTGGGGAACCGCAGAAGCGGTATTTGGACCGCATCTGCGGAACCGCAGAAGCGGTCATAGGACCGCAAGTGCGAAAAGTGCTGGAGGCAAAATGGTTTTTTTAAAATCGGGATTTGGCCATTTTCTCTCATATTTTCTTGGCTTGGGCGATTTTTGGGAGAGCTTCAAGTGGGATTTTTATCATCAACGATAAGGTAAGCTAACCTCATCCGTCTTGAGTTAAATACATCGATTATGTATGGTTTTTAGCATATAAAATTGTTAGAAATTTGGGTTTTTGATGGAAAGACCTAGAAATTTATATTCTTGGAATTTGGCCACGATTTTGGGTATGGAATTTAGAAAGAATTATATATTTGAGTTCGTGAAGCTATGGGTAAACTTATTCTTCGAAAATTTTAGAAATCCGGGCACGTGGGCTCGAGGGCATTTTCGTCAACCGTCGATCGGGGTTAGGAATTGCTATAAATTAGATTGTAATGAATAATTCAGCATATATTAATGGATTTGCATAACCATTGGCTAGTTTTGGAGCGTGGTGCATCAATTAGAGTCTTCCAAAGGGCGGGGAATGCCGGTTATGGATCTTCGAAGCGAGGTGAATCTCCTTTCTAACCTTGTAAGAGGGAACTGTCCCCATATGTGAGTTAATTGGTTATGTGCTCCTGTTTGTGGGGGTTACGTACGCACGAGGTGACGAGATTTTGTGCATAGAAACTATTATGCTATTGTCCGGGTAGTCTAGGACCCAAAGGTATGCTATACTTGGAATAATTGCAATCTTATTGACAGCTTGTACTGCTTAAATCACATTGAATTAGTAAATGAATTTCTAAAAGGATTAAACTTTATTTTCTTAAATTGTTAAAAGATAATTGGCTTTTATTTGGATAAATGTTCCCTGATAAATTCCTAATTGGCTATTTGAGCATGTATTTCGATGTGTACCTGTGTCGCACTTATGATTTGCGAGCAGGGTATTTGTTTATTTTATGTTGACCGCGTCACAGGATAGTTCGCGAGTGGGGTAATAGATGCATCTATGGTTCGAGTCGTTCGACCCTCGGCAGTGCACAATTTACATTTTTGTTGGAGCGGGCCATCGACCTTGACATGATTTGCGCATGCTACATTGCTTGCCTGAAATGTTGATATTGCCTTTTTATGGACTGATATAAATTGTTAAGGATAATAAAAAGTAAATCTTAAAAATTCTTTATTATTTGTTAAAGGTGTTTACCTATTTTCCAGCATTGTAAGTTAGAACTGTTTTATAAATCCAGGATTTCCTCACATTTTATCATATTATTAGTTGACCACTAGCAAGTATTAAAGTCGACCTCTCGTCTCTACTTCTTCGAGATTAGACGGGATACTTGCTGAGTTTACGTTTTTTTCGTACTCATACTACACTTCTATGCATATTTGTTACACAGGTATATGTAACTCTAGTGGCCTATTAGCATAGCAGTATGGTTGATACGGAGACGAGGCGAGTTGTATTTCCTCGAGGTGACCCGTAGCTAGTATAGTCTCTCTCAGGATTTCATTTATTTTCTATCCAAATGTATTCCGGACAGCTGCTGTACTTTATGTGGTCTTTTTCTTAGAAATTGCTCATGTACTTGTGACACCGGGTTCTGGGATGGTTTGAAGTATTTCGTATTAATTGCTTATCATTTAATTTGAATTTTAGCGATTATCTTTTAATTATAAAAATGGATGAAAAATCATAGATTTCAAGAGTATTAAAACGAGAGTTTAATTAATTAATTTGATTGGCTTGCCAGACGGCGGTGTCCGACGCCACCATGATCCTTAGTGGATTTTGGGTCATGACAGTTTTGGTGCTACGTGTAGTTATTGATACAGTGAGTGTATGTTGGAACAGGCCTGGCAGAGAATTCTGGATGATGGAATTGGGCTCTAAGGCTTATTTGCTTAAGTGAAAAAGGATTTCTTCAGATTGACCGAGCTAGGGCAACCAGATGAGTTGTGGTAGCACGGGTAGATGCTCGAGGTGTTAAAAAGTGATTTCTGACAACCCCAGCACAATTCCTAGCACGTTCGAGGACGAACGTATATTTAAATGGAAGAGGATATAACGACCTGACCGATCATTTTGAGCTATAACGTGCCGTTCAGTAGTTTGAGGCCATGAGGAGCTTCAATTCAGGTATTATGACTTGTACGTGTGGTCGGAATTGAATTTCGAGAAGTTCGGAGTTGACCTGGAGAGGGAATTCTTATTTCGGGAGCTTTAAGTTGAGAAAAATTGACTAATATTGGAGTTTAGAGCAAACGACCTCGAAATCGGGATCTGAAGATTCCAGTAGGTTTGTATGATGATTTCGGACTTGGGCGTATGCTTGGATCGGTATTTGGATGATCCGGAAGCATTTTGGTGCTATTGTGAAAGTTAGAATTTTGGGAGAAATTTTATAAGTTTGGGTTGAAGTGCATTTCAATTTTATCGATGTCCGTTTGGGGTTTCGAGTCTGGGAGTAGCGCCGTATGGTGATTCTGGAGTTGGAAGTGCGATCAGAAGTAAATTCGGATGTCCGTGGAGCATTTTGGAGCCATTTGGCTAAAGATAGAAATTTGAAGGTTTTTGAGAAGTTTGATCGGAGGTAGACTTTTGATATCGAGGTCGAAATCTGATTTCGAAAGTTGGAGTAGGTTCGTAATGTCGAATATGACTTGTGTGCAAAATTTGAAGTCAATCGGATATGATTTGATAGTTTAAACATCGAAAGTAGAAGTTTGAAATTCTAAAATTCATAAAGCTTAGATTGGGGGTCGATTCGTGGTTTTAGCGTTGTTTGATATGATTTGAGGCCTCGAGCAAGTCTGTAATGTGTTTTGGGACTGGTTGGTAATTTTGGTTGAGGTCCGCCTTAGGTGTGCTTCGAATGCTCAACCGGTCGATTCTTGCCTTGTGAGGATTGCTGGTTTTCTGGTATGAGTGCAGCAGGTCTTTACTTTATGCAATCGCGTGAGAGGGCCTGTGATCGCATAGTGCAAGAATTGGAGGCTGCTGGTTTTGGCTTATGCGATTGCAGGGCTGTATGTGCGACCGCGTAGAGGAAGAAATTGGAGGCTGCTGGTTTTGGCTTATACGATCGCATGAGTATGATTGCGATCGCATTGTGCAATATTTGGAGGCCCTGGGATTGGATTATGCGATCACGAAGCATTGTGTGCGATCTCATAGAAGGGTCGCCTGGGCAGTGAAGTGTTTTAGCATAGCAGGGTCACCTGGGCAGTGAAGTGTTTTAAAACGGGTTTTGGCTCATTTTTATCTCAAATCTTTCATGGGAGCCGATTTTGGAGCAACTTTGGAGTGCCATTTTCATCACCAAGCATAAGGAAGAATAGGTCTTCCCCCTCGTGAAAGGCTATTGGGAACGATCCCTTCAATGGATTTAGACAAGGAAATTTGTAGAAATTTGGGGATTTTGAGGAAGACCTAGAAATTTGATATTCTTGAATTTTGACCACAATTTTGGGCATAAAATTGAGAGCAAATTATATATTTAGGTTCGTGAGATTATGGGTAAACCTTATCTTTGAAATTTTTTGGAATCCGGGCACGTAGGCTCGAGGGCAATTTTGTCAACTTGTTGAGCGGGGTTAGAAATTATTATAAATTCGATTGTAATGAGTAATTGAACATATATTAACGGATTTTTATAATTATTGACTAGTTTTGTAGTGTTGTGCATCAATTTGAGTCTTCGAAAGGGCGTGGAATTTCGGTTAAGGAACTTCAGAGCGAGGTGAGTTTCCTTTGTAACCTTGTAAGAGGGAATTATCCCCATAGGTAAAATAATTGGTTATATGCTCCTATTTATGGGGGCTACATACGCACGAGGTGACGAGAGTCCGTACGTAGCTACTAATATGTGTAAGTCCGGGTATTCTAGGACCCAAAAGTATGCTATACTTGGAATAGCTGTAATCTTATTGACAGTTAAATTTCTTAAATGTTATCGAATTGATAAATGAAATTCTAAGAGTATTAGATCTCATTTTCTTGAATCATTAAAGAGAACTGGCATTTATTTGAATAAATGTTCCCCGATAAATTCTCAATTGTTGTTTGAGCATATATTTCTATGTGTACCTGCGTCGCATGTTTGAGCATATATTTCTTACCCTAGTCTTAACTCCATCATACATGTCCTTGATCGCTCTATTATACAAAAATTATACAAATTTTATATACTTTTCGGCTACTAGATATAAATAACTTCTAGCGTGGGCTAAGAATGATAATACAACCTGGTTATTCGTTTGCTTCAATAATATGCATGGAAGTGATCCTAGCAGCTCTATTTCTTTCAACTTTTAATTTTTCTTTTTGCAAAAATCAAACAAAATTTTTAAAATTAAAAGTTCAACGTTAAAATCTTAAATTTATCAGCTCTGTACTATTTGTGGGTATTGGTTTATAAAATATTTTTGATAAGTAAATTAAAAAGACAGTGAGTGTTGAAACCAACCCCGAAATGGGAACGACTTTTTTCTTTTACTATTGATCTTCTTTATACAGTGTCACATGAGTAACACGAGATACTGTTGTTAGTTTTTGAATACATTGTGTTAGCATACTTAAGGGACTAAATATGCTCAAGGTTATATTTGAGGGACCAAAATAGACCTACCCTCAAAAGTAAGGGACAATATTGGCTAAAAACTCCCAATTATCCTATAGATTCAACGTTATAGTATGTTAAGTGGTCATAGTTTTGATAGGAAAATAATATTATATAGACGCTCTCAAAATAATAGTTGAAAATATATATTTTTTGTATATATTTATATTTCTATATGTTATACGTAAAAATATACAATATTTCGATTATCAAATGTAAATAGTTTCGATCGCGGGTTAAACATGATCTTTGCCGTAGTTTGATTGCAATATCATAATTAATTAAGTTAGATCTTTTTTTCCTTATAATCTATATCTATCTATATTATTATAAAAACGTGAATAAAATATTGGATTATAAAAATAACCTTTTAATATTAAGCATAATAACTCATAATAAAATGACATAATCAGAATTCTAGATATTAGCCTTGTAATCATATAAGTGTTAGGACATAATACTACATGTTAGAAATTCTACATGATTACCTTTAGAAATCCTATTAGTATAATTATGTTTGAGAATAGATCTTAGCTTTGTAATCCTATTACTTTTAGGATATACTTTTTAAAAAATCCTATAACTAATTTAATTTGAAAACGTATTATATTGTCCAAACCTATTTAAAAATAGGAGAGCATACATATGATTATAAAAACACGATTAAAATATTGATAGACCAAAATAGCTCTAAAATATTAAGCTGAAGAACTCATAGAGAAGTGACATAGCTGTAATAACTTAGTTTTTGTTTGGACTACAATAACTCCTATGTTATTTTTTTAAATATTTAAGGTTTTTAAATTAATGCAATCTTGTATATCAAATTCTTATAAAAAAATATGTAGGAAGGTTTAATAAAATCAATTTCATAAGACTCCTTCATATCGGTAGTACGTTACCACTCTATTTCAATACAAAAAAAGGTAATGCTAAACGGACTGCATAAAGCGTTGAAATTGAAAAAAAATTCTCGCTATAATATATTATTATATTATATTTAAACTACTTTTCTACTCAAATAATATTTTTTTATTATTTATTTTTTGTGTAGTATAGAAGATATACCCAATTATTAAAGAACAACTAACACAATTTTTAAGAATATAAATATGTGAGAATAAGAGAAAGGTTGGTGAGAGCCAATACCACTAATAATTTTGCAAATATAAAGAACTAAAAGTGGAATATTATTAATCTTTATACTCTTTAAGAATAAAATTTATGGTGGATAAAATTATAATCACAGTTAAACATTCAAAAAGTGAGATGAACTAATATTAAGAATCCAAATTAACAGAAAATAAAATACTTTATGTTAAAACCTAATGATAAAATCTTTCCATTAATTATTTAGCAAGAGAATCCAATTAAATTAATTTTAATTTATCATATGAGTAAAATTATTTTTTAAGTTAAAAAGATCTTAGAGTACATAAATTTATTTCATAAAAAGAGTGTTAGAGATCTAAACAATAGATCAAAGAATAAAAAAATATTAGTATAATATTAAGAAGGCTATACAAGTGTTTGAGGAAGCACAATCAAAGCTAAATCCTGAACAAAAATAAGCTTCCAAGACTATATTATAAGAAATTGACTCTGGTATAGCAAAATTATTCTTTGTAGATGCCTCCGGTGGAATCGAAATAATATTTTTATGTCTTGCATTACTTGCAAATGTCAAATCAAGAGGTATGATATTGTTAGCAATAAAAACAAGTAATGTACCTGGAACGATTTTATTTTGAGGTTGTACAACTCACTTTAGATTTGATATACTTCTTCAAATAACTGAAATAACCATCACAAATATATCAAACCAGAGCAATAGTGCTATATTTATAAGGAAAACAAAAGTGATAATATGGGATAAAATGCTTTTTGCTAAGAATTAAACGATCGAAACAATCGCCTAGAGTTTTTGAGATATATTGGATATCGATGAATCGTTTGGCAGAAAAGTAATAGTTTGGAAGATGATTTCTGTCAAATACGATTAATAGTTCCAAAATTGACCAAAGCAGAAAATGTAAAAGCTAGCTTGCCAAAATTATACTTATGACCTCAAATGAAAATATTCAAATGACAAAAAATATAAAGGCAAACACAGATCCAACATTCAGTGATTTCTTGCTTCGTGTTAGAAACGAATAAGAGCATCCAATAAAAGATGATTTGGTTCTTCTAGAACACTTGGTTATCAACCCCAATGGTGATAGTAGTGCATTTAACAAGGAAAATATATATTTTCATCATTCGATTGAAATACAATTTATGCAAATTACATGATAGAAACCAAAGAGCTATCTTAGCTAGCATAAAAGAATATGTTGATCAAATAAATAAAAGGTTGATTGCTAATTTTTATGGTAAAAATAGATTTTTTTTCGTTTTGACTTGATACCGTGACGACCCGACCCGTCGTCATGTGAGTTACCACCCCGTTTCCCCCATTTTGTGCTCCTTTATGCTTCATTATCAGTGTTGGGTGTGAACGAGTTGATTTTGATTGGTTTTAGAAGGAAAATAGACACTTAGTCTGTTTAAGGAAGGCTTATTTTGGAAAAGTCAATCGGATATTGACTTATATGCTAGGAGGCTCGGATGTGGATTCCGATGATTTGGTTAGCTTTGGGGGATGATTTGTGACCTAGGACTATGATCGGGAGTGATTTTGGAGGTCCGATGTAGAATTAGGCTTGAATTGGCGAAGTTATTATTTTGGCGAATTCCGGTTGATAGGTGAGAATTTGATCCGAGGGTCAGAATGAAATTCTGAGAGTTAAAGTAGCTTCGTTAGGTGATTTGGGATGTGTGTGCAAAATTTCAGTTGATTCGGAGGTGTTTTGGTTGGGTTTTTGATCGAATGCGAGTTTCAGAAGATTTGGATGAACTTAGGCTTGAATTTGATGTAATTTGATAGTTTAGGTATTATTTGTGGTGTTTTGATGATTCGAGCAAGTTTGAATAAGGTGTTGGATCATGTTTGTGTTTTTGGTAGAGGTCCCGGGGGCCTCGGGATGATTTCGGATGGCTATCGGGGAGTTTTGAGCCTTGGTAAATTGCAGGCTTCTGCTGGTATCTGGTATTTTTGCACCGATAGTTATGGGACCGCAGGTGCGGTTTCGCTGAAGCGGAGGAGGAAGCCGCAGAAGCGGTTTTGGGTCTTGAGGCAGTTTTCACAGAAGCGGAAGGGTGGACCGCAGGAGTGGTTTCGCTGGTGCGGAATTTGGAGCCGCAGAAGCGGCCGAGTACTTTAAGTAGAAGCCCGTAGAAGCGGATGTAGCGACTGTAGAAGCGGTCCCATATAAGTGGAAATTTGACTACAGAAGCGAGAAAGACTGGGCAGAATATTAATTTGGACTTCTTCGCAAATTTTGAAAGAGTTAACATATTTCACTTCGGACTGGGAGAGTTTTTGGGCGATTTTGAAGAGGGTCTTAAGGCCTTCAATAAGGTAATGATTCTTGAACTTAAAACACGATTTATGGTGCAAATACATGAATTAAGACTGGAAAATTAAGGAATCAGGGGTTAGGAATGAAGGTTAGGGTTTAAAACTTAAGAGAGTTAAAAACGGGGATTTGAGGGGGTTGGACTCCGATTTTGGTAATTTTTATATCTATAGACTCATTGAGGGCTAAGGAATCCGATGATGTTAAATTTTTTGATTTTTGAGAAGTGGTCCCGGGGCTCGATTTTTGCTAATTTTGAGATATTCGCTATTTTTTAATTGTTTTCAATTGGGTATTATTCCATTGGCACATTGTGATGTATTCATTGTGGTTTTGATCAGATTCGGTGCACGAGGAGGTTGATTTGAAAGACAAGGGCATAGCGAGCTAGGATTTTGGCCGGCCTGAGGTGAGTAATCGATGAAAATGCCGCGTTGAGTGTTTGAAACCCTGAATTTGCATATTGTAGTGCTATATTGAGGTGACTTGTACGCCAGATAATGGGCGTAGGGTAGAGCACCGTCGGGGATCGTGACTTTGTCTGTCCCGCTTAATAAAATTACTGCCTAATTGATCGAAGATTAGTAGATATCCTTATAAAAAAGGATAAATTATCATAATTGGGCTTCGTGCCAACTACTTGAATCCTTCAGGGATTGTTTTACTGGTTTCTTACCATATTTACAGATAATTGAACTCGGTCCTAGTATTTAATACTATTTTGCAAACTCAGCCACTTTTTCTCAAAACTTGGAACTTAAATAATATTTCTAATAAAGTTTGGGCTGAATATTTTATATAATATTGTGCCCAAGGGGCTTATGTGATTCTGCACTGAGTGTGGGATCGGGCTGCGCGCAACAGTATTATATTGATATTGATATGAGGCTTAGGGCCTAATAGAGGCCACGAGATGACTTGATATTGCGCTTGGGCCGTAAGGGGCCCCTTCCGGAGTCTGCACACCCCTAGTGAGCGCTGTCGACGATACATAAAAGGAGCAGGCTGTACGCCGCAGCGGGTACTGGAGATGTACCGTTTTATGTGTTGTATTGCATATTTGATTGTCATTTACTTATTTTTCTGTTGTGGTATTTCCATAATCGTCTTCCTTGATTTGCTGATTTGTATTGTTGAGATTAAGTTGCAGTATTTATAGAATTACTTTGTGCCTAGTCAGGATTTCTTATTCTCAGCCTTTATTTATGTTTATTACTTACTGAGTTAGAAGTACTCACTTTACTCCCTGCACACTGTGTGCAAATTTAGGTGCACCCACTGAGGCTGAGTGAGACTTTCTTTGTCGAGCACCATATCCGGGAGCATGAAGGTAGCTGTATGACGTCCGCAATCCTGATCTTCCCATCTATCCTATTTATTTATATTTGGCATTTCTTCAGAATATTATGTAGTAGGTTGACACTCGTATATTAGAGGCTCAGACTTGTGACACCGGATTCTTCGGGCAGTGTAGTAGTATTTCTACTTGGGTTTTTCGCATTTTTTAACTTTATTTCAGATATTCAGTATTGTGATTTAGTAATTCATCCATATTAAGTAATTCATGAGTTATATAAATAGTTAAGGTTATGGAATTGATCAGGCTTGCCTAGCAGTGTGTTGGGCGCTATCACGATCGAGGTTTGGGTCGTGATAAGTTGGTATCAGAGCCTAGGTTACTTGGTCTGACGAGTCATGAGATGGTTTAGTAGAGTCTCGCGGATCGGTACGGAGACGTCTATATTTATAACCGAGAGGCTACTGAACCTTTAGGAAAAACCTCATATTCTTGAAATTCTTGTCTTGTGGCTTTGTTGAACTGAGAACTAAACTTCTATTATTCTATTCTCTCACAGATGGTGAGGACACGAGCTACCGGACGTGACAGACGACCACCAGTGCCACCTACTGAGACCACCAGAGGCCATGGACGCGGTCGTGGCAGAGGCAGAGTAGCTGGGGCAGCACCTGTTGATCCACCAGTTGCCCCAGTTCAGGATCAGGTTCCAGCTGTGGATATTCCAGCAGCACCAATTCAGGCACCAGCTGTGCCCTTTGTGATTCCGAGTCTTCAGGAGACATTGGCCCAGATATTAACAGTTTGCACGGGCCTGGCTCAGGTGGTTTCAGCCACCACCGCAGCAGCAGCTACTTCACAGGCTGGGGGAGGCAATCAGACCCCCGCTGCTCGCACACCTAAGCAGGTGGCGCAGGGACTACAGACACCTGAGGCACCTCCAGCTCAGTAGGTTGCACCAGTGCAGGGCTTCGTGGTTCCAGTTGTGCCAGGCGATGAGCAACGTCGTCTTCAGAGGTTCAGTAGGCTCCAGCCTTCGACATTTAGTGGATTTGAGGGCGAGGATGCCCAGGGTTTTCTTGACAGATGTCAGCGTATGCTCCGTACGGTAGGGATCCTTGAGTTGAGTGGTGTGGCATTTACTGTGTTTCAGTTCTCGGGGGATGTTCTTACTTGGTGGGAGGACTTTGAGAGGCATAGGCCTGCCGGTGCAACACCTTTGACTTGGCAATAGTTCTCCGCCCTTTTTCTGGAGAAGTATGTACCTCAGTCCCGTAGGGAGAAGCTGCGTAGGCTGTTTGAATGGTTGACACAGTGGGATATGACAATGACTCAGTACGAGATGAGGTTTTCATAGTTGGACCATTATGCTACTTGGATGGTTCCGTTAGACCGTGAGAGGATTAGGAGATTTGTGGATGGCCTTAACTACCATCTCCGCATTCTGATGACTAAAGAGAGGGTACTGGGTGCTATTTTTGAGGAGGTGGTGGATATCTTTGTGAGATCGAGTCAGTTCTCCGTAGAGATAGAGAGGAGAGGAAGGCCAAAAGGCCTCGTGGTTCAGGCAGTTACAGTGGTGCTCCTTCGAGGGGCCAGTTCCAGCAGGGTAGAGGTCGTTCTTTCAGGCCTGCTCAGTCCGCCCATCCAGAGTATCGTGGGGGATCTTCCGGCCGTGGTCATCATGGGTCCCAACAGGGTCAGTCTTCACTCAGCGCTCTCCCAGCTAGGGGTGGGGACCAGGCAGCCAGGGGTCATCCCAGAGGTGGAGATCGATCAGGCAGCGTCCAAGCTCATTTTTATGCTATGCCAGGCAGGACATATGCCATTTCTTCAGATGCCGTCATTAAAAGTATCGTTTCAGTCTGCCACAGAGACGCCTCAGTATTATTTGATCCCGGTTCTACCTTTTCATATGTGTCTTCATATTTTGCTCATCATTTGGGTACGTCCTGAGAGTGTCTTGCTTTGCCTGTTCATGTATCTACCCTGGTGGGCAATAATACTCTTGTAGACCATGTATACCGGTCATGTTTGGTGACTATTGGGGGTCTGGAGACAAGAGTTGATTTATTGCTATTGAGTATGGTGGACTTCGATGTTATTTTGGGCATGGACTGGTTATCTCTGTGTCATGCTATTTTGGACTATCATGCTTAGACAGTCACTTTGGCTATTCTGGGTGTACCGCGGATCGAGTGGCGTAGTGTGACTGACTATGTCCCTAGTAGAGTTATTTCTTTCTTAAAGGCCTAACATATGGTTGGGAAGGATTGTCTTTCCTATTTGGCGTTCGTGAGAGATGTGGGAGTTGAGACTCCTAGCATTGATTTTGTTCCAGTTGTGAGGGAGTTTCTCGATGTGTTTCCTACAGACCTGCCGGGCATGCCGCCGGATAGGGATATCAATTTTGGTATTGACCTGGTACCGGGCACTCAGCCTATTTCTATTCTGCCATATCGTATGGCACCAACAGAGTTGAAGGAATTGAAGGAGCAGCTTCAGGAGCTCCTGGATAAGGGATTCATTCGGCCTAGTGTGTCTCCTTGGGGTGCGCCAGTTATATTTGTGAAGAAGAAGGATGGCACAATGAGAATGTGCATCGACTATTGGCAATTGAACAAAGTAAAAGTGAAGAAAAAGTATCCTCTGCCTCGCATTGATGATTTGTTTGATTAGCTGTAGGGAGCGAGGGTGTTTTCCAAGATTGATCTCCGTTTGGGTTATTAACAGCTGAAGATCAGGGGTTTAGATATTCATAAGACTGCTTTCAGGACTAGATATGGTCACTATGAGTTTCTTGTCATGTCTTTCGGGTTGACCAATGCCCTAGCAGCATTCATGCACCTGATTAACTGTGTATTTCGGCCTTATCTGGATTCATTTGTTATAGTGTTCATTGATGATATTCTGGTGTATTCGCGCAGTCAGGAGGGCACGCACAACATTTACGAGTCGTATTGCAGAGATTGAGAGAGGAGAGACTTTATGCAAAGTTCTCCAAGTGTGAGTTCTCGCTCAATTCAGTAGCTTTCTTGGGACACGTGGTGTCCAGCGAGCGTATTCAGGTTGACCCGAAGAAGATAGAGGCGGTACAGAGTTGGCTTAGACCATCCTCAGCCACGGAGATTCGTAGCTTCCTTGGGTTGGCAGGCTATTATTTCCGGTTTGTTCAGGGTTTTTCCTCTATTGCATCGCCCTTGACTAAGTTGACTCAGAAGTCGGACGAGTGTGAGGTGAGCTTTTAGAAGCTCAAGACAGTTTTGACCACAACTCCAGTATTGGTTTTATCGTCAGCTTCAGGTTCATATACGGTATATTGCGATGCTTCTAGAGTTGGGATTGGTTGTGTCTTGATGCAGGAGGGTAGAGTTATTGCTTATGCTTCTCGTCAGTTGAAGCCCCATGAGCAGAACTACCCCGTTCATGATTTGGAGTTAGCTGCTATAGTCCATGCATTAAAGATTTGGAGGCATTATTTATACGGCGTATCTTGTAAGGTATTCACTGATCATCGCAGTATTCAGCATCTGTTCAAGCAGAAGGATCTTAATTTGAGGCAACGAAGATGGCTAGAGTTAGTGAAGGATTATGATATTACCATTCTGTATCAACCGGGGAAGGCCAATGTAGTGGCCGATGCTTTGAGCCAAAAGGTGGTGAGTATGGGGAGCTTGGCGTACATTCTAGTTGAGGAGAGGCCATTTGCAGTTGATGTTCAGGCGTTGGCCAATCTATTTGTGAGACTAGATATTTCAGAGCCCAGTCGGGTGTTGGCTTGTGTGGTTTCTCGGTCTTCCTTGTATGATCGCACCGAAGAGTGCCATTATGAGGATCTGTATTTGCTTGTCCTTAAGGACAGGGTTTAGCATGATGATGCCAGGGATGTGACCATTGGAGATGATGGTGTGTTGAGGATGCAGGGCCGGATTTGCGTGCCCAATGTGGATGGGCTTCGGGAGTTGATTTTGGAGGAGGCCCATAACTCGCGGTATTCCATTCATCCAGGTGCCGTGAAGATGTACCAGGATCTTAGACAGCACTATTGGTGGTAGAGGATGAAGAGAGATATTGTGGAGCATGTAGCACGGTGTCTTAATTGTTAGCAGGTGAAATATGAGCATCAGAGGCCGGGTGGCTTGCATCAGCAGATGGTTATTCCTGAGTGGAAGTGGGAGAGAATTACTATGGATTTTGTTACCGGACTCCCACGGACTTTGAAGAAATTTGATGCTATTTGGGTGATTGTTGACAGGATGACCAAGTCCATGCACTTAATTCCGGTCTGTACTACTTATTGTTCAGAGCGGCTGGCAGAGATTTATATTCAGGAGATTGTTCGGTTGTATGGTGTCCCAGTTTCCATCATATCAGATCGGGGCACTCAGTTCACCTCTCAATTTTTGCAGGCTGTTCAGCGAGAGTTGGGTACTCAGGTACAGTTGAGCACAACCTTTCACCCTCAGACGGACGGACAGTCCGAGCGCACCATTCAGATATTAGAGGATATGCTACGCGCATGTGTTATTGATTTTGGAGGGTCATGGGATCGGTTTCTACCGCTTGCAGAGTTTGCCTACAACGACAACTATCAGTCCAACATTCAGATGGCACCGTACGAGGACTTGTATGGGAGACGGTGTAGATCTCCAGTTGGTTGGTTCGAGCCCGGTGAGACTATATTGTTGGGGCCAGATTTGGTTTAGGATACATTGGAGAAGGTGAAAGTGATTCAGGAGAGACTCCGTACAGCGCAGTCGAGGCAGAAGAGTTATGCGGACAAGAAGGTCCGAGATGTGTCCTATATGATTGGTGAGAAGATCTTGCTGAAGGTTTCACCCACAAAGGGTGTCATGAGATTCGGAAAGAAAGGGAAATTGAGTCCGCGGTTCATTGGGCCGTTTGAGATACTTAGGAGGATTGGGGAGGTGGCTTATGAGCTTGCCTTGCCACCCAGCTTGTCGGGTGTGTGTCACGACCCAAAACCCCACACTGATTGTGATGACGCCTCTTGTGAAGACAAGTCCAGCCAACTAACCCAACTCATCTCTTTCAAAGCAGCTAAACACAAATGAACAACAAAGAAAAAGCGACATAATGATATTAATTAACAAAATTTACAACCCAACACAGCCCTAATCGGGGTGTCACAAGTCACGAGCATCTATGAGAATGTAATTCCACTTTACAAGTCTAGAAATACACTGAACATGAATAATGAATAACATAGAAAGACAGAGGTGCTGCAAACGCTGGCAGTTACCTCGCTAACCTCTACAACTCTGCCTCCACACAGCCAATACCCGCTATCGGGTGAGTAAATACCTGCAACTGCATGCGAGGTGCAGGGAGTAGAGTACTCCAACTCAGTAAGTAATAAAGGTAAATAACAGCTGAGTGGTAAGAAATCACGTAAAGCAACCAACATGTTGTATAGAAGCCTGGTACAATTCCTTGAGAAAAATAGTGAAAACTGTGAAATCTTTGGAAATATCTTGGCTCAGTTTAAATCTCTTTTGAAAATGATCCTTTCCACAGTCATGAAATGATTTCAAAACAGTTAGTGCTGGTAAGCATAGAAAAAATCCGCCCCTCGGGCACAATTACCACAGTATAGCAGGTAAAAAGACAAGTAAATATGCAAGATGAGCACATCAAAGGTCGTCCCTTGGGCAATATCTCAAAAACAGTTCTGGCCCCTCGGGCATGATTTATGTTCCTGGTCAGTCATTGTTACCTGACCAAAACACGTTATTACAGTGCCATTGTTACCACTGGTCAGTCATTGTTACCTGACCAAAATACATATAACTGTGCCATTGTTACCACTGCCTAAAATCTGTCCGCTCTAGATGGGTACCCACGCTCACTGGGGTTGTACAGACTCCGGGAGGGGCCCCTTACGGCCCAAGCGCAATATCAAGCCACCTCGTGTCATATAAAACAAGGCCTGAAA